>JARYGA010047418.1:0-47425 GCA_030545235.1 Helianthus tuberosus
TCTCCGTCTTTCAATCTACAATCCAGTCGTGTCTATTCGAAGCTTTATTTCCATACTTTTAAGCTCTAAATGTACCTGAAACACAAGCAACCATAGTTATCTAATTCAAGACAATTACATGATCAAAGGAGGGATTCACTCATCTTTTAACACACTTAATGGTTGTCCCATGGACCACCCGTCACCCATCGCCTTGCCTTCTTTGCTTCCATCCAGGTACGATAGATTTTGGCTTTCATGAATCGTGCTGTATCCTTCCTGTTCACATACTTCACTTCTTCAGTTCTCTTATCCTTAAATAGAACAATCTTTGTTGCTGTGAAGGCATAACCAACTGCGTCTTCCTCAGGCAAAACATCACTCCAATCGTAACCTTAATCGTCATGAAAAACTGCAAGTGCCCTGGATTTCTCTTTGGGTGCCTCCTCTATCTGCTTCATCCTAGGAGGTTCTGATTTATTCTGATGATAAATCTCTCTCTTGTAATAATCCTCTCGAAAAGGATTTGCAGTATCATCAGCATAAGCATTTCTGCACTCACGCTTAAAATGACCTTTCTTTTTACACTTGAAACACATCACTTTTGTCTTGTCAAAGCCTAACTTGGTAGAAGGTCCACCAATAGACTGTCTTCCTGTAATCTCCATGAAACGCTGTGCTCTTCTCACTGCACTGGCCATACACCACCTTATATCAATCAATTCCATCTCCTCAGGATCGATCTGATCGTAGTCCGCTTTTGTTAGGTTGGTGTTGCCTATCTTTCCTGCCACGAGACTTTCGTACGATTCTAACACAGACGCTAAGAACACCATCTGTTGTTTAGCAGACTCTTCACTGAAATTCTGACCATTCTTTAGATCAACAGCAATGTTGCATTGAAATAGATTCTTTGGTGCAGATTGACTTGGAGTTGTTGAAGAAGATCCACTATGAAAACCACTGTGAGGAGTTTCTTGATTCACATTATTTGAACTCTCTGCAGTACAACTCCACATTCTGCTGATAAGATGTATTATTGACTTTACTGGATTTCTTGATCTCCAATTCATGGCTTTCCAGTCTTTCTATAAGCAGATCAACCTTCAAATCAACTGGCTTTATCGTATTCTTCAACATCAATGCAAAATACTGCCAGTCTTGCTCATTCGGTAGAGCATCAAACAATTTGTCTACCAGCTCTTCTTGACTGTAGATGATGTCATGTCTAGCAAGCTCCATCTTCAGATGTCCAAATCTTTCGATCATCTTGGAAACATATTCGTTCTTTAAACATCCAAACAAATCAAACTCTTTTCGTAACAGTTTCTTTTTGTTCTTCACTATTTCAGCACTACCAATACATTTTATTTTTAATTTTTCCCAAAGGTCTCTCGAATCTTTGTACTCGATCAGTGCGATAATATCATCACGAACAGATTGGTGAAGTAAAGCAATACACTTCTGTTCAGCAACGTATTTTTCAATTTGATTTTCTTCTAAGTTCTCATAATCATCTCTTCCCATATCAAAACCATTTTTCAAACTTCTCCAACTGGGATACGCAAACGCTTTAAGCCATTCTTCGAATCTTGTAGCCCACCGGTTGTAATCTTCAATAGCCATCAACTTGGGCGGCTTATTGTATGTTCCGTATGCACAATCTACGCTCATAGCATCCTGAAGAATTTTCTTTGCACTCGTTGTTGGTGTAGTTTCATTCGTGTTGCTTGAAGTGCCATCTCCCGAACCACCGGTAAATGCAAACACATCACAGAAAGGATTCAAAAACAAATCATCCATCTTTCACGTACCTGAAACAATCAACAAACACTTAGAAAATTTTTGAAATTTTGAAAAACAACTATTTCAAGCGGAATCAGTTGAAGCGAAATAGCTTCAAGCGAAATAAGCTTTTAAGTAAGATGGCTTTTCAAGTGAAATAAGACTATTCAAGCGAAATTAGGTTTTTGAAGCGAAATCACTTATTTCGCTTAGACTTTCAAACGAAATCTGGTTTAAAGCGAAATCAGACAATCACTTTCAAGCGAAATTAGCTAAAAAAGCTTATTTCGCTTGAAATCGCTCGTGCAAGTTCAAGCGGAATCAAGATGACATCAGCATTTCGAACAGCTTTTCGAGCGAAATTACAAGTTTTTATCAGATTTTGATCGAATTAAGGTCCAAAACTTTCAAGGATTAGTTAAAACAATGTTTCACTTGATATGTGTGAGATTTAAGCCATTTCAACTGTTAAATTTTGTTCAAATCAGAAAAGAATGAGTAGAATTGAGAGAATCCGGTAAAATCAAGCTGAATTGGTATGAACTCCTCGTCCTGAGCTCTGATACCACTTGTTGGATCGTTTGTGTGACCCTAAATAGTCAGTACGAGTAGTTCATCATCAAATACAAAGGCGGAATCAATGTAAAAGATGTCAACACAGCTTGTTCCTTTCTAATCTTTATCTATTACTGATTTCCTGAGCTTTTACACGTTCAAATGAAAAACGGACAGCACCTCGGCTCAGAACATATGACCAGATTCCGCTCCAAATGATAATAACACACACCTATTTATAATGAACTGATTTCGCCTAAACATGACATGTCTGTTTCAAGCGAAATACCATGTGTTGATTTCGTTTGAACCTGCCATAATCCATTTCAAGCGGAATCATCCACTTTAACATGAAAAACCCTAATTTCTAACCCTGTTGTGTGCTCGTTTATCCTATCTAGACATAAGACTCGATTAAGACGAAGTTAACAAACACAAGATGCACCAACACCTATATAGACACAAGACTCGATAAAGACAAAGTTAGCATACATTTATGCACCAACACAAATGATTCAACTAAAAAGGATTATTTAAAAAATGAAAAAATCTTTGTGAAAAATGACAAAGATTTTTCATAATTGAATGAATCATGTTGTGTTGATAAGCCTAAGGTCAAACAGACTTGGGCTGAATTGTTCAAGTAATTGAGTAGTTTGAATGTGCAGGTGTTCCTGAAGACAGAAGAATGTCAAACTGAGAAGAGGAGCAGCCTGGCACGGGATGTGGCAGGTCCTTGTAAGTGAAAACAAGGAGTTTTTTTGTTTTTGTACATAAATAAACCATAAATCAAAAACCCTAAAAATATAAAAACCAAAAATATGTTTGTCTTTTGTCAAAAATTGAAAAATGAAAAAAATATATGTTTGTTTTTTAAAATTTGTTAAAATCAAAATTTAAATAAATTGTTGATTGAAGTCGCCGAAACCCTTACGGCTGAACAAACATGATTAATTTCACAAGATTGAAAAAATGTTTTCAAATTGTCAAATATCAATGTGTTGTAAATCATGGGGGTACTTTCTGCAAAACAGAGCATGATAAGTAGAAAATGGATGGCGAGATGAAGCTATCTACATCGGTTATCAAATTCTTTAAATGTTTTGGATTTTAGGGGGAGTAAAAATTTTAAGAAAATACAAAAAAACATTTGAAAATTTTGAAAAATCCAAAAATATGAGAAAATGAAAAAGAGTTTTATGTAAGATAAGGAAATGATAGTAAATCAGTAGACAAATAAACGGTCTCACGGATGATGTGACAGTAGGTTTTTGCACATTTAGTAGATTGATTTCGAGATATAAACCTAAATATTAATAACTTTCTTATCTCGTGGGGAACATCTCTTGGATATATAGATAACCTCTGAAATCTTGTTTGAGAGGTTGCCTGATTCTAAGATACTAGGTCTTTATACTTATTGATATATGGGGTATTATACTTGGTCTTCTGATTTTGCATCAGCAATGGCCTAGACCTCGTATAATACTTTGCGTTCCTATTAAAAAGCTTATCCTCTGCATAAAAATTGAGAAAATATCGAAAGATAGATATCAAGTGCAGTTGTAAAGAAGATCCTTAAGTGGGACACACCTTAAAGTCGAGCCTTCATCTCTTTGACTGAACGGTAGTTCATACCTGAGATCTCAAGGTCTTGCACTAACCCATAATACATATATCAATATAGTATACACACATGTAAGACTGATTCTAGGGAATCTTGATACGAGAGTATATTCTGAGGTGGGACACACGAATAAGTTAAGTTCTTAAAACACTTAATCTCATATCCCAGATCAATTGAAGTTTGTGTCAGAATTTAAGTGGATCAGGATACTGAAAATCTAAGTGAATCGTTTAAAACTTAAAGTGTTTATAGCTCAATGGTGTTAGTGATTTGTCATAAACTGATATGATCCTTTGACACGAACTCAAACTAAAATATGCCTGTAAATATTTGTTTAATGCACTTCTTTAAAAAAACTCACACAAAGATTTTAGGCATACAAAAAGATTTTGTTTCTATTTTATTTTCGACAACCGATGTCTGAAAGCTGAAGTTTCAAAATCTAAGTATCCTGAATGTGTCGATAAAATAAATAAGTTCACTAATTTGAAACTTGAGATTTTAAAATGAAAAATCTAAAAATAATTTGTGAAAATCTCCAAGGTCATTAATTTGGACTTGGATGATTATTGGTGAGGTTTTGAATACTTAACTGTCAAATACAGAGTTATTTGATAGGGGGAGTAGAGTCGGTCGGGAAATCCTGGGTAATGACATATTGTTACATCTATGTTTAGAGCCAGGTTTCAAATCCTAAACATTCAAGAAACTTTCATTGTTAAATTTCTATAATTTTCAGATGTTGAACCAGATTACGATCCTGTTAGCTGAGGCTAAGGGGGAGTCTGAAGACGAGCTCAAAGCAAGGGGGAGCTTGTCATTGAAAGGTCAGGTGTCGACCCTAATAGCTGAAAGCATGGAAGCTGAAATCACGGGAGAGCCTGAAGAAATAGTTAAACAAAAGGGGGAGCAGATGAAGTTGTAAGCAGATCCACAGGGAGTCTGTTAGAGTAAAGGGAGAGTCTGTGGTGCTGAGAATGTCAACACTTCTGGAAGACTTAGAGAGAGACAAAAAGCTACGAGATTGACTGCAGTAATATCCAAGGGGGAGTCTATGAGTACATAATGTCTATCACTTCCGTCAATCACCTATCGTAGCTTAAACATATGAGACAAGACTGGTGCTGAACAATGCAAAAGATAAAGTTCATGTATGTTGTAGTAGCTTCATATGAAGGAGATTTAGGTAGCTTCATATGAAGAGAGTCACTTCATACAAAGGGATACATACAGCTTCGTATGAAGCCACTCTACCTATATATATGTGTGTTTTGGGTCTTGTTCATTTATAACTTTTGAGCATTTGAGAGGCGAAGGTCTGCTCATTTGTTTTCATGGTTATAAACTGTTAAAATAGTAATAGAAAACAACTTATAATTACTTCTTTGTGTCTGATCTGCACACGTACTTGGATTCCGCACAAGATACGTGTTTATCGCATTCATCGGTTAAGGATCGATCCCCGGAGCGAATCCACACAAAAGGTCCAACGTACCTTGGGCTTAACTTTCCTTTGTTACCAAATCTGATAACTCCTTTCCATGGTGAGACTTTTAATAGCACTTTGTCTCCGACTCGAAACTCTAATGGCTTACGCATGTCATCTGTATAACTCTTTTGACGGTCTCGTGCTGTTTTCAGTCTCTCCTTGACTTGAAGGATCTTTTCAGTTGTTTCTTGTACAATTTTAGTTCCTGATAATTGCTCTTCTCCTATTTCAGTCCAACATACTTATGTACGACATTTCCGTCCATAGAGTGCTTCAAATGGTGCAGCATTAATGCTTGTATGATAACTACTGTTGTAAGAAAATTCTATTAAAGGTAAGTGAGCATCCCAACTTCCATAGTCTGGATCGTCCTTTCACTTTTTCCATCTGTTTGAGGATGATAAGCTGTACTTAGATTTAATTTGGTTCCCATTGCTTTTGGAAAACTTGTCCAAAATGAGAAGTAAAACGACTATCTCTGTCAGACACAATAGATAAAGGGATTCCACGTAGTGAGACTTTTTCATCCACATACAGCTTAGCTAATTGTTCCATACTGAAAGTTTCCTTCATTGGTAAGAAATGTGCAGATTTAGTTAATCTATCCACAATCACCCAGATTGTGACGTTACCTTTTCGTGTCTTTTGTAATTTGGTAACAAAGTCCATTCTTATCAATTCCCATTTCCAAACTGACATCTCCAGTTTCTGAAGTAATCCGGAAGGCTTCTGATGTTCAGCTTTAACTTGTGAGCACGTTAAACACTTAGCAACATAACTTGCTATGTCCTTTTTCATTCCTATCCACCAAAAGTTTTTCCTTAGATCTTGATACATCTTGTCACTTCTAGGATGCATCGTATAGTTGTATTTATGAGCTTCTACTAGAATTCGGTTTCATATGTTCCCTTGGATAGGTACCTAGATTCTTTTCTTATGGAATCTCTAGATTCTATCTGCTCCTTTTTCTAATTCTTTAATCATTCCTTTTAATCTTTCAACATCATCCTTGATTGCTGCTTCCTGTACCTTTTTCAATTGTTCATTTAAATATATCTGCAGTTTTAATCTAAGAGCATGTACCCTTTTTGGCTTCTCATGACACTTTCGACTTAAAGCCTCAGCTACTACATTAGCTATTCCTGCGTGATATTGGATATCACAATCATAATCACTAAGGATTTCCATCTAGCGTCTTTGCCTCATGTTTAATTATTTTTGTCCGAAAACATATCTTAAACTTTTATGATCGGTGAAGATAGTAAACTTACTACCATAAAGATAATGTCTCCAAATCTTGAGGGCAAAAATTATCGCTCCTAGCTCTAGATCATGTGTTGTATAATTTTTCTTTATGCTTCTTTAGTTGTCTAGAGGCATATACAATCACCTTCTGACGTTGCATCATCACATATCCAAATCCTAGTTTAGATGCATCACAGTAGACTATGAAGTGTTCAGTTCCTTCTGGTAAAGCAAGTATTGGTGCGTTAGTTAATATTTGCTTCAAATCTTGAACGCTTCCTCATGTTTTGGTCCCCAATAAAAATTAACTGATTTACATGTTAGTTTGGTTAATGGAATGGTTATTCTAGAAAATCTTGAATGAAACGCCTATAGTATCCTGCCAATCCAAGAAAACTTCTTACTTCTGTTGGTGAATCAAGGACTTTCCATTTGGTAATAGCTTCGATCTTTGTAGGATCTACATGAATTCCTTCATGATTAACTAGGTGTCAAAGAAATTGTACCTCTTGCAACTTGAATTCACATTTTGAGAATTTAACATAAAGCTTGTCCTTTCTCAACAATGATAGAAGTATTTCATGTTCTTCCTTACTCTTGGAATAAATAAGTATATCATCTATGAAGCCAGTTACAAATTTATCCAGGTATGGTTTACATATCCTGTTCATCATGTCCATAAATGCTGCTGGGGCATTTGTCAAGCCGAATGTCATGACTGTAAATTCATAATGACCATACCTTGTCCGGAAAACAGTCTCAGGAATGTCCTCTTCCTGTACCTTCAGTTGATGATATCCAGAGCGTAAGTCAATCTTTGAGAATAATCGAGCTCGTTGAATTTGATCGAATAGATCATCGATTCTCGGTAGTGGGTACCGCTTTTTAGTGGTATTCTTTTTCAATTCTCTATAATAAATACACATGCGCATCGATCCATCTTTCTTCTTGACGAATAACACAGAGGCTCCCAAGGCGATGAGCTAGGTTGTATGAAACCTTTTTCTAGTAACACGTCCAATTGCTTCTTCAATTCCAGCATCTCTGTTGGCGCTAGGGTGCTTTGGAAATTGGTGTGGTTCCTTGTATTAGGTGAATTCTAAATTCAAACTTGTGATCTGGTGGTAGTCCAGGTAGCTCTTCTAGGAAAACGTCTAAGAAATCCGATACTATAGAAATATCTTTTAACTCCTTTCCTTTGGTGCTAATGATAGCAGAGATCATATACACCATACCTCCTTTTCGTGCGTAGCTTGCAGCTTTCATCACTGAGATGAATTTTGTGGATGTTGTCGGCTTGTCTCCTTGGATTGTGATCCTTTCTCCAGTTGGAGTACGAAATTCTACAGAATTTTGATCACATAAAATTCGTGCATGATTGGCCAATAACCAATCCATCCTTAATACGACATCAAAACCTGCTAGATTCATTGGTAAAAGGTTAGTGGTGAACTTATGTCCTAAAAATTCTATCTTTCCTTTCTGAAGGATTTCACTTATGCTGATAGAACTTCCATTTTTCGTTTCCACCGTACAAGCTTGGTGAAGTTTAGTTAGTGGTTGATTGAGTAATTGACAGAAAGTAATATTTATACAACTTTGGTTTGCACCATAGTCTAATAATACCTTAGCATAGGCATCATGAACGAGAAACGTACCGGTAATCACATCCGAAATTAACTCGGCTTCCTTGGCAATTAGTACGAATGCTCTGGCATTATTCTTGGGTCCTTCTGTTGTCTTTTCCTTGTTATTAGTTACTGTAGCTGGTTTTGAGTAATTTGGTTTGATATGGCCTGCCTCTCCACAGTTGTAGCGTATTTTGGCATTAAGTTTCTTCCTACACTCTTCTTACCTATGTCCCGGTATCTTGTAGAAGTTGCAGTACCCCGCACATCTTCCCGTATGTTTCTTTTTACAGGATTTACAGAAAGGTGATGAGGAGGATGAACCTGCTCCTTTCCCATGATAGGAATTACCAAAACATAGTTCTTGGGTAATCCTCTGGGCTAGATCCTTCTTCTGGTTTTCTTCCTGTGTGCATAACAATCCATCTATCAGAGTGTTAGCAAGCTCCACTGTTTCTTCAATTGTTTGTGGTATAGCTGCTTTGACCATATCCCTGATTTCACTGATTAATCCCCAGATGTAACGGGAGATTAATATTGGCTCTGGCGAGGCTAGTGTTGGGACTATCCTAACATATTCGAAGAACTTGGTAGTAAATTGATGACAATTTACCCCACTCATTTTATGGTTTAGGAATTTGTTGGCTATTTATTCCTTTTCATGAGGACATAATTTCCTTTCAATTATTTCCTTAAAATTATCCCATTCCATATTATAGACCATGTCACTTCTTTTTGATTGAAGAATGGTATTCCGCCATTCCAATGCTTAATCCTTGAAAAGGTTCGAAGTATGCATGATTTTATCCTCATCGCATATTTACTAATCTTTAAAACCGCTTGTCTTTTCTAACCAGCGTAAGGTTGAAATGGCTGCTTCATTACCCGAGAATTCGATTGGTTTGCATGAGAATTCTTTGTAAGAACAACCATAAGTGATGGTTTCCTTTCGTTTTGGAATCGAGCTTTGATAAGAATACAGTTATCTCCGTTAAAGCTGTGACTCGGCTCGGTACGCGTACGTTTACTGCCTATAATAGTATTATCGTTTACCGGCTTAGTTTTATTAACAACATCGATAATAAATGGCATGTCATCTATAATTCCTTAGGCTACTATACGTTCTGTAGCACTTTTATCCACGTTGTTTCTGTTATCGTTATTATTCCGAACTTCCTGATTTACTTCGTTTGACATCTGAATTGCAAACATTATTAGGTGTTAATATCATAGAATAATTTAAACATACAAATATTCAAACACATTTAATCAAAACCGTCGATCATTGTGACATTTAATCTTTTTTATATATATAATGCATCCATATAAACCACAACTATAATTCTACATGTTAGTAATTATATGCGTCGATACATTTATATATATATATATATATATATATATATATATATATATAGGGAGGGGCTCATGCGAGAACCACCCTTATTGTGAGAACCTTGAGAACCAATGTGAACACAACCTAAAATAGCTAAAAAAAACCTAACCCCCACCCCCCCGCCCCCCAAAAAAAACCTAAACCCCCCCCCCCCAAAAAAAAACCTAACCCCCCCCCCCCCAAAAAAACCTAAACCCCCCTCCCCCACCCCCCAAAAACCTAAACCCCCCCCACCCCCCCCCCCCCCCAAGCTAAAATGCTAAAAACTAAACCCCCAAAAAACCTAAAAAAATAAAAAAAAAATCCAAAAATTTTTTTTTGATTTTTTTAATATTTTTTAGGTTAAAATCGCTACTTTTCGAAGCCAAAATTTTTTTTTTTTTAAAAAAACTTTTTTTTTTTTTGGTTCGAAAAGTAGCGATTTTAACCTAAAAATATTAAAAAAATCAAAAAAAAATTGTGTGATTTTTAGCTATTTTTAGGCATTTTTGGTGTGTTCACATTGGTTCTCGCGGTTCTCACAATAAGAGGTGGTTCTCGCATGATCTTCTCCCTATATATATATATATATATATATATATATATATATATATATATATATATATATATATATATATATATATATATATTATCAGGATGGATTTTATATCTTTTTTTATCAAATTAAAAGGAAGTTATATATATATATATATATATATTATAGTATATTAGGGTTTGTTCTTTCTCAGAACTGTATCTCCCTCTCGTCGTACTTCCAGATGAGATTTTCTCCTATGGGACGGATCCTGTTTCCTTCATCTATAAGTTCTTCGCCATAGTGACGAAGTTCTGCTACATTTTCAGGATTCATAGGAGGGAGTATGGCTAGTATTGGTTCATTGTAGACAGGTATAGGTTCTCCAAAAGGTAACTAGGGATTTGGTTTGTTTATCATGTTTTGGAAAGCCCACTCATTGGTCTACCATTCTTCTAGTGGATTTGATGCTAGTATTCTGGGTATTTCCTTGGGGTTGAAGGCTGGTATAGGTAGTGGGTTCTCTTGAATAGGTTTAGTGTACATTGGTAATGGTGCTATAGGTTGTTCTGGGTATAAGGGTATCAACCGAGGTTCAAGTTTTGCTAACAGATTAAGGTTTACTTCATTTCCTGCGGGTTGGAAAAGATCACAATTCACTAATCTTCTGTCTAATTCCTCCCACAGAGGTTTTGTCATGGGTAATTTGAGTAGTTCCTGTGACACCTGTGTCACTACGACCATCAAACAAATACCAAACCAATGAAATATTGTGTTTCATACTTGGGATTTGTATAAATATGTGTATCATTTGCACATATCAATACTTGTTCGATTTCAAGCTTTAAATCGCTTTCTGGAAGGTTATACGCGAACTGATGCGTAAACGTAATCAGTTTAACGCAACAAAAACTCCGAAATAGTGACACAAGCTTAACATACCTTAAATAACCTTTACATAACTTAGAAATAAGTTTTAAAGGGTTTGGTATGGCAAAAACAAGTTTATTCGCTCAGAGGGACTATTTGTGTCAAACTGCGAAACTATGCCGATTTGTATAGTAACGAACATTCCGAAACTTGATCATAAGCTAAACATACCCTAAATATCCATTACATATCTTAGAAATAGGCTTTGAGGGATTCGGTATGCGAGAATACGCTTATTTGATCAAGAAGGACTAAAAGAGTAAAACACGGCGTAAGTTTGCATTTACATGCATATCTTACGTTCTGACCACATCCGGACATCCAAAAATTTTTGTAGACACTAAAATATTTTATTTTAGTGACCGGAATGCAAAAATGCCATTCGTCGTTTATTTTGGATCGTTTTCGCGTCCGTTCGTGTTTTGTCGTAATTAACCGAACAACGTGACGTACGACCAAACGAACCGACATCCGTGATATTTTCAAGCATATTTTAAGTCCTATATGCTTTAACATCCTTGTAGAGCCTTGAAATTGGGTTAACGGGGGTTAAACGCGTCGAAAAACAAGTTTGGAACGTGTAGGGACTGCTTCTGCCAAAAATGAAAATTCTGATCTGAGGGTGTGGCGGGGCGCGACAGCCTAAGGCTGTATCCGTCACGAGTACCCATAGCCCTGTCTAGGCAGATTCATTAAATTAGCTTCATCCCTTGTTTTCAATGCTAGTTTTTGCAAACTTGTACGCTCTTGTGTGATCATCAAGGCTTTAAACCTGCACCAAACACTTGTGTGGACCAGATTATTGCTTGGGCAATACATAACACACATGGCATGATCTTGTTCTTCATCCAAAACTATAAATAGGCTTTCCATTCATTTGTTTTCCTCACCCTTGATCTGATTAATGCTCTAAGTTGAAGCATTTGCTTCATACCTGAGTTTTATAGATCAAGTTCTCCCTAGCTTGGAACCTTTGTAAGCTTCTTTCATGCTTTTATCGCTTTTCTAGCGTGAAAGTCAAACACAGCTTTAACCAGTCAATGGTCAACACAAAGTTTGTTTGAACTTTGTAACGTGATTGTAATCACGATGGTTATAATCCTTAGCGATTATACCTACTGATTACCACGTTAACTAGGTGTAGTGACAAGTCAAAGTTTCAGTCAACGCATTTTGCAACGGAACTACTTTTAGGTATCAAAACACTTTGTTTTGATACCAAATCAGTTTTTTAAAGTTAGTTAAACATGTTTAACTCGTCACTAATAGTTTAGTGCTTATTTAGGGTTGTAAGTTAAGCGGTCTAGACGACCGCTTAGACTTTCGAACCCGAGTACCCGACCCATTTGGTCGATCATTAGGATCCGACCAAGCATGTTTAGTGATCATAGTTACATAGGGAATAACCTCTGAGGTTATACCTTATGATCACTTAGGATTGGTTAGTTATTTGTTAAGTAGTTTATATGCCCATAGGAAATGACCAAAATGCCATTTTGAAGCATAAATCCATATTTTGCATATGTGATCAACTTTTTGACATATAATCTGATTTAGTAACATATTTAGGCATTATTGGGCATGTAAGACTTGACATAGCACATAGTTAACCATCCGACCATAGTTTTACGCAAACGACGCGTTATAGTAGCTTATACTACCATAATGGGTCGAAACGGGTCAAAAGCACTTAGGTAGACTTCCAAATCAGAATGTTAGGTCTATTAAATCATGCCATATGAGTTCCAATACTCATTTGATTTATAGAACTCCATTCTATCCTATCTCCCGATTTAGGATCCGATTATTTAACACAGTGATTCCATACTAGGTGCCACTTGATTCCTTGATTTCTCAAGCTTCGTTAGGACAATTAATCAAGGTTACTTGCAATCTCTAGTGAGTACATAGTCCCCTCTTTTGCTGCTTTCAAATGTTTTGGGGTGAAACATATGTGCCTATTTGTTATTTTCATGATTTCAACTATATGATTATACATGTTAGTACTTATCTTTTGACGAATTGAACAATTATCTATGGTTTAAACACTAATTTTCAAAGATAATAAATTGTTGGATTGTACTTATTTTATACATTCACCAAACCAAATTTTAACCAAATAGAAATTGCCTTTGTGGTATTATTATAGTCTCCAAAGTGTAGTTTGATGCACTAAGGTTTGAATGAATACTAAATCATAGTTTCTTTTGTATATTTTGATACACTACCAAAGTACAGTTTGATGTGCTCCCAAAAGTGATATTATTTACCAAAGTATAATTTGATATACTATGTACAAAATCCAACATATGTTTTAATATACTACTGACCTTGTTATTTACCAAAGCATAGTTGATATGGTATTTTCAAACCAAAGCATAGATGATATGCTATTTTCAAACCAAAGCATAGTTGATATGCTATTATCAATCCAAAACATAGTTGATATGTTATATTCAAAACCAAAGCATAGTTGATATGCTATTTTCAAAACCAAAGCATAGTTGATATGTTATTTTCAAAACCAAAGCATAGTTGATATGTTGTTTCTAAACCAAAGCATAGTTTGTGATGCTATTTACAAAACCAAAGTATACTTGAGATATACTACCAAACCTACTATATCATTAACCAAAGCATATTTGATATACTGTCTATTAAACTATTTCAAACAAAAGTATATTTTCGTATATACTATATACCTTTTTTATCAAAAGAATGCATTTTTAGAAACAAAACTTTTTTTACAAGGATTTATGGCTATTATTTTGTAAAAATAAAACCTTTTTCTTGTGTTAACCAAAGCCATGAATATAATTCACTAAACCTATGTTACTCACTGGCATTTTTATGCTGACGTACCTATTTTCACATATGTTTCAGGTGTTGCTATGTGATGATTCTTGATGCATGCTATACATAGGATGGACTCGTGCCTTAGTGACATTAAAACTTGAAAGATAATATTTGTATTTATCTAATTTGTAATAAAACAATGAGTTCAACAATTCAATAAAACGAACCTGTTTAATCCATGGTTGTGAAACAATGATTCTGTTACGACACTCCCTGACGGTTCTGCCACGATTTGTTGTTTTACGTGGTCGGGGTGTGACAGTTCCCTCTACTATGGTTATGGTTGCTTCTTGGTTTTTCTTTTCCTTCACTTTTCTCTTTTTCCCTTGTTAAACCATCCCCTCTTTTTGGGTGGAAAGGTTTCAGCTGATTTTGATTGGAAGATAAAAGATTCTTCTGTGTCTGCCTCGTATCCTGATGTAGTCACAGATGGTCCTTCATCCATTTATGAGTCAGACATGTGTCGAAAGGCATCAGATGTATTTTGGTCACTCATACTGTGAACTCATTTGTCAAAGTAACATAAAAATCATAATATAGATATTGAGGTTTATTTATACAAAAATAACACATAAGTTATTATATTAATTTCCTAACATAAATGTTTAAGTTTTAGGTATTAAAAAAACACCTAAATGGCTTAAACCAGTGGCTCTGATACCACCTTCTGTTACAACCCCCGACCTTACACTGGGCGGGAGCCGTGAAGCCAGATGACGGTGGTATCGGTGTTTATTAATTTTGCAGCGGAATAAATTAACAGGACCGTAGTTAGGAAATAATTTTAGAGTTGTAAAAAACCAAACTATTAATTATTAAACAAATGGGCTAAAACCCATATTTCATTCAAATGTTTTTATAAGGATAAACCGTAATTGCTAAAAACATAAATTTCTTCTTTTATTCAGGTAATTATAGCCACTTTATTTAAGCCTTCACTGCTCCATAGCGAGCTTCTATTACCTTCACTGTAAGTTATCTAAAACGCGTTTGAAAACATTTTATCAGCAAGAAATACTGGCGAGTTCATTCCAATTTATAAAAAGACACATTGTTATATTTTAAAGTATGAAGAGCGATTACAATGTTTATATCTATCAATTACTTAAAACAGTATTGCGATTGAGGCCAATGCCCTATGCTCATGGTCATATTACTATTGGATATGTTCACCCAATAGTAACGAGTGTCAAGTAATTTATACAAAACCCCACATACCGACAGTGACTTCAGAATACAAAGACTTGATCACTATAAGTATAACTGATAAAACATTTAGAGTTTTTGTAAAGCAATTTGATAAAAAGAAAGAACCACTCACTTTGTAAACATAGGGTTTAACTAAACAGCCTCCTGGTAGTATTTTTGGGTATAATTCCTGAGTTCCTAATAACATATACAATGCACACGTGTTAGTATAATAACCTAACTTAACTTTATCGATACATCACGAGATCAAAACCCCAACGTAGTTAGCAAAATATAGCCTTATTCAGGCAGCACCTTGACATCCGTTCCTGGGTTTAGGATCGATCGAACGGGGTATCAAATCTGTGATTAGGGGTTAAAATACTTACAACGGGGAGGTGTATTATCAAAGAAACCGAGATTGGAGAGTAATTCGTCAAAAGTTGATCGAACTGATGTGCAGGCTTCTGTCCTAGGCCAACCTATTTATAGTCAAAATGGACCAGCCCCGCGTGTTGCGCCAACTCCCCATCTCATTCCTCGTGTTGTGGACCAAGCCCCCTATGCCTAGAGTAGCCTTGTTGCATGTATAGCCATGTAGGTCGATCTTGTCAGTTAATGCACATAAAGGTTTTCTATCGCGTGTTGTGGAAGAATTAGGAGATCCCCCCCCCCCCCACATGAGTCTCCAGGGGTCCCTGTTCTAGTTTCTCCTTTCGGGACGCGTCGTACAAGTTTGGGGTATCAAGGTTCCTTATAAGGTGTTTTTGAGTGTTGTCACAGTTCTATAATAAGTACTTTAATTTTTTTTAAGTATCATATCGTATAGTATAAGTCTCGTATAAATCTCCTATAGGTCTTGTATATGCCTATAGGCCTATACGGGTGTTCTATAGTATCCTATAGTATGGTATCATATTTCATCGTATCGTATCGTATCATATAGTGTATAATATAAGTCTCGTATAGGTTCCCTATAGGTCTTGTATATGCCTATAGGCCTACAAGGGACCTAAACCACACCTATAGGCCTATACAGGTGTTATATCATATCGTATCGTATAGTACTGTATCGTATCATATCGTATAGTATAAGTCTCGTATAGGTTACCTATAGGTTTTGTATGCGCCTATAGGCCTGTACGGGACTTAAACCACATCTATAGGTCTATACGGGACCTATTCTACACCTATATGCTTATACGGGTGTTGTATGGTATCTTATAATAACGTATCGTATTGCATCGTATCGTATTGTATCGTATAATGTATAGTATAAGTCTCATATAGGTACTCTATCATAGGCGTACAGGGGACCTAAACCACACCTATAGTACTATACGAGACCTATACTACACCTATAGGCCTATACGGGTGTTATATCGAATCATATACTATAGTATCGTATCTTATAGTGTAGTATAAGTCTCGTATAGGTCCTTTATATGTCTTGTATATGCCTACGATGCTACATCTATAGTTCTACACGAGGCTTATACAGGACTTATACAATACGATACTACACCTATACGGGACATATACTACACTATACGACACGATATGACACTTATAGACTTATATGAGGTAATACGTTACCTATACTAAACCTATACGAAACAATACGATATTTATCGTATAAAAATGATTAATGTTGTATAAAAAAGTTTGTAAGAAATACTTACTTTTATATTTATTTAAAATAGAAAAGTTTTTTTTATAAAACTTTACTAAAACGATTGAAGGTTCAAAAATACAATTTTACCAGTAGTTTGAGTTGTGTATAGCCCCCAACCCAGGGGTAAAATGGTTTTTAAATTATATTTACTCCTTTGAAAAAAACAACCATAAGCGATGGTTTTCTTTTAATCCACCTTCCCTGATTTATCAATTAACCCCATTTTTTTAGAATTCAGGTGGTCTACATGATAAAGTTCTAAAAATGTTTTTTGTTTAAAAAATAAAAGAATTATTTTCTTAAACTTTGTTAAAACTATGAGTAGATGTATACAAAAAAAAAAAAAAAAAAAAAAAAAAAAAAAAAAAAAAACCATGTGCAATGTAGGTTTATACGGGTCGTATTGGTTGAGTGTTTTTTTTACAATTTTTTTAAACATTTGTTTCTGGTTTAAAAAAAGTTTTCTAAAAAAAATATTTACTTTTTTAAATAAAAACTTCCTTAATTTTTTTTAAGAATACCATGTACAATGTAGTATAGTATAGGTGAGATATAGATCTCGTATGAGCCATATATAGATGTAGTAAAGGTCCTGTATATGTATCGTGTAGGTTAATTTGTAATTTTAAAGGTATTTTGTTTATATAATGTATTTAAAGTGTTTTTGTTTTTTAATGGATACAACACGTAAAGTAACCGACAATATACGCCAAAATACGACAACGTATAGACATAATACGCCATAATACGTAACAATACGACAAGTAGAGACATACTACGCCATAATACGTGATAACACGACACGTATATACAATCTACACCCTAATACGATGTCACACCCCAAAAACGTCGCAACGGAATATAAAACGTAGTGGTGACGGAAGTTGGTGCCCATTTATATCTGGTTGAACGATGCATTTAATTGTTGGACATATTGACTTATTTAAAACATAAGTTATTAAACATTACGTTTTGAAACACGGCACAACAACATAGTTAAGATGTCTTTGATCCTCGCGGATCTTATTACATTCGTCCCAGAAAGTTTAAAAAGTTAGTCCAACATTTTTAAGTAACATGACATGCATCATCAAACACAAGATACGCCATGATTCCCGAAGCCAAACTCAAGTACCTGTAGAACACGTTTAAAATCAAGTGTCAACACAAAGGAATGTGAGTTCACATATTCAAATTAAACAATTTGATCCTCAGGAAAAGCTTTCTAATTATGTGTTTTTAATAAAACATCCATATAATTTTTAGAAAGTCCATTTATTTCCTTAATAAAATCCATGGGTCATCCGTCGTAATTTGAAAACTCGACATCAAGGCATTTTCCCAAGTTTTATATATTAAATTTATAGCGTCAACTTTCAGACTCGTATGTTAGCTAGACAATACGAACTATATATTTACCATGTAGGGATAATCAATGCTAGACAATAAACAGAATTTAAATTCGTCGTTTGACTTGACACGGGGAGGACGGGGTTGTCAACCCGATAGATCTACCAACAATTCATCGCGTGCAATACTTAAATGATTAAACGACACCATTGGCGCTTGGTCCATATTGAGACCATTTATGATGTCTGCCTCACGTACAATATATATATCCAACTAATATGACAAATTTAATATATGATGTTGTATGAATCCCCTGAAATCCCCACCGAAATGTAAGTCTATGCCGATACTTACTCTCTTGAGATCAAGCAAATTCGTTCCAACTATACGGTTGTTTTCCCCCAAACATATACTCATAAAAAACGTTTTATCTCGAAACGTATATAATTTATATTAAAAAGTATGTTTTAATCGAAAAACATTATTAAACCCTTTTTGGCGTGTTCTACCCCCAAAATATATACAAAATCGTAAAAAGAGGGGTTTAGTGACACTCACCTTTGGGTGCGTATTTTTAAATAGCGCAATCCCACAGATTAATTTCTACAAATCCTATTATATGTAGGAACAATTTTTTTAAATCAATATATATCATAATAATCCTAAGTTTCTCCGTTTCTTAGAATTGTCAAATAACTTTGAGATTTTCTCGAAAAGTTATCATTTTTTATTATGTTGGCACGTTAATGTTATGGGTCATTTTCTAAGCGTACATATCTTGAATAATATCATGCTTTTGGTTGTTTGCTTGTGATCAGGGTACTGGATTAGGATATTGCTAACATCCTGGGCGATATCCTGAGGTTAATTGAATTAACCACGTGCAGGTTAGAGGCTGTGGGTAACTAACGGTCAGATGGACTTCTTCTCCTCAAGACTCGGGCGTATCTGTTATGTGAGAGACGTTGAACCCGAAAGACCAGGTCTACAACGTTCGAGTGGGGAATATTCTCCTGATCCCGGTTATTAGGATAGTTTGTTGCATTTCTATTACTATAAATAGATGGGGGCGGATCAGATTAAGGCACGCAACTTATACACACACTTTCGAACATTTTTGCTCTCTAGCTCACTGCAAACACTACACACAAACACTTATATTCAAATTACATTGTAACACCTAGTTGATCCGCACCACATCCTGCACTGTATCCTGATATTTGAAGTAATAGAAGAACAAGGTAGTTGCGATTGTCAGCTCCCGAGGTTTTGTGCCGGCGATCTAGATTGATCAAGGGCTTTCCTCGTAAATCACGTTCCACCCTTTATATTTTCGCTCATTGTTTGATCATAGATACAGCTCTATATCCTGAGCCGTATCCTGAAACTGTTTTTACACTTAACTAGAATAACATATTTTTCACGCATATTTCTAGCACTCTACCTCACTTAACTAATTTGATCACTAAATTGCTTCGGTAATTTTTTACCAAAACAATTTGGCACCCACCGTGGGGCAAGTGGTGCTATTTTTGCTAAAAACTATAGTAAAATCATTACTCGGTTTTATTTTGTCCAAACTTTTTTCTAAATTGTTTTCAATGGCCTCGAGATCAAACATGAGCTCTTCCACCATGTCTGCTACAACCACTGCAACAATTGGTTCGGTGCTTCCACCTCCTCCTCCAAGGATGCAAGCTTCATCTCACGGAGCTGAAAGTCATGAACAGATAAGGCAGCAGTAGGAAACTAATCGGATGCTGATGAGAGAAATACAGCTCTTGAAATTCGGTCCAAGTAGACCTACTGAAGAAGTTGTCACTCCTATACAGCCTAGGGCTTTGAACTTCAGTTCTGCAGTTTACAATGAGGATAACCGGGGGAACATCGTCCCAAACCATTCTCAGAATCATACCTTTGAGATACCCTCCTCGGTCAGGATGTCAACTGTGAGGAGCTCAGGATATGCATTAGGATATGGCCAGAATCCTCAGACCGGTAACGTGTCAAATAATAATATTCTTGCTACTAACAACAATGGGTCTTTGCAGAATGCAGGTATGACGTCAACATTCACTAGGGAGCTTCAGAAATTGAAGGACATGATATCCAGTGTACCTGAAGTGGTCCAGCCGATTCCAGAAGTATCTCAAGACAACCACAGGATATCCCGCTTTGCGTATCCTATCTGTGATGCTGAAATCCCAAAAAGATTTCAGACCCCCAACATGAAACTGTATGATGGGACTACGGATCCTGAAGAGCATATTGCCCAGTATAGTGAAATAATGGAAATTAACCCTATCCCTCCGGAACTCAAGGAAGCATGCTTATGCAAGGGTTTCGGTTCTACCTTGACATGATCAGCCTTAAAATTGCTGTTAAATGTTCCTCCCCACTCAATTACTTCGTTTGCTTATTTGGTTAATTTATTTAATAGTCAATTTTCTTGCAGTCGGAGTTTTGAGAAACTAACCAGTGATCTTTACAGGATAACTCAAGGACCTTAGGAATCCTTGAGGGATTATGTGAACAAGTTTAGTCGAGAATCCTTGGATATCCCACATCTTGATGTTGCAACAGGTGTGCAGGCTTTTAAGATGGGGTTACAAAAGGATTCTCAGTTTTATCAGGATCTTGTAATGAATCCCTGCATGAATCTCGATGAAGCTCGTAACAGGGCTTTGAGATATATCCACTTGGAAGATGACAAAAAGATGCAAGAGGGGATGAATTCTACCTCAACCTACGAATCAACCAACAGGAAATCAGAATCCTCGTATAAACCATATCGCTCCAAGCCATATGGTAGAAATGATAACAAGAAAGTGAATGCTGTTGAAGACGAGGATCCTGAAGAATATCCTGAATTATCTGAATACTGCTTTTCTGTCAATATACCTGAATTAATGTATGCTATGCAGGGTTTAGGAGACAAAGCTAGGTGGCCTCGAAAGAATCAGAAGAAAGCTGATTGGAAGGATAAATCCAAATGGTGTGCCTTCCATGAAGATTTCGGACATGTGACCGAGGATTGCATTGCTCTAAGGAAAGAAATTAGTTACCTGTTAAGAAAAGGGTATCTGAAGGATTTGCTGGGAAGAAAGAAGAATAAAGGGCAGGATCCTGAGAAGGATCTTGAATGAGCAGCATCACCCCCAGCAGATGCTAAAATAATTAACTTTATTTCAGGAGGATCCGACATTTGTGGGACTTCGTATTCGGCGGCCAAGAGACATGCAAAGGAAGCTAAGACTGAAAGGGGAGATAAACCAGCTAGGATGACTACCCTTATAACCGATAAAGTGATCACTTTCGATAGTGGTGACAGGGATACTGTCCAGGATCCTCACCATGATGCTCTCGTAATAACATTATATGTTGCTAACCATTTTGTACGCAGGATATTGGTGGACAATGGTAGCTCCGTCAACATAATTCAGCTGGAAACATTGAAGAGGATGAATGTATCTCCGATGGACATTACTTCGAAGTCCACTGTGCTCGTTGGTTTCAGTGGAGAAGCTAGAAATACCGTAGGAGAGATAAAGTTACCAGTATATGTTGAAGGGGTCAACTCGATACAACGCTTCTGTGTGATGGAATCCTTATCCTGCTATAACATCATACTAGGCAGGCCATGGATCCATGACATAAAGGCTGTGCCTTCGACTTATCACTAGTGCATCAATATCCCTACCCCTTGGGGGGTCGTCAAAGTTGATAGTGATCAGCAGGAGGCGAAGGAATGCTACTCATCCTCAATGAAATCCTCAACCAAGCCTAACCCAGCATAACAATTAAAGATGCGGGCCTGGGATATCGTGGAGGCTTCAGAGCAGGATGTGAAGAAAGTTATCCTGGATCAGGATAATCCTAATATCTCGGTGCTCGTAGGAACCAATATCCCTCAGGATATTGAAGAACAATTAACTAACTTTTTGAAGTGCAGGATGTCAACATTCGCATGGAAGCATGAGGATATGACATGTATATCCAAAGACATTATTACTCACAAGCTTGGAATTGACAGGTCGTTCAAGCCTATACAGCAAAAGAGAAGGAAGTTTGCTCCTGAACAAAATGCAATTATCCAGGAGGAAGTTGAAAGATTTTTGAAGTCCAAAATGATCAGGGAGGTCAAGTTTCCAAGATGGCTAGCAAATGTAGTCGTAGTGCAAAAGAAAAATGGGAAATGGAGAGTCTGTGTAGATTACACAGACTTGAATAAGGCTTGTCCTAAAGACCCGTTTCCTCTTCCTCATATTGATGCAATGGTGGATGCTACTGCCGGCCATGAGATGTTAACATTCATGGACGCATCCTCTGGATTCCAGCAGATTCAAATGGAGCCTTCGGACCAGGAGGATGCTGCCTTCATGACACCAACATGTATTTATTGCTATACTGCTATGCCTTTCGGTTTGAAAAATGCAGGTGCAACATACCAGAGATTGGTGAACATGATGTTCAAAAGTAAGCTGGGGGACACCATGGAGGTATATATTGACGATATGGTGGTGAAATCTAAAAAGGCTGAGGATCACCTCCAGGATATCAAGGGTGCATTTGATATCCTGGATCAGTATAACATGAAACTGAATCCTGCTAAGTGCCATTTTAGAGTGGGGGCAGGAAAGTTTCTAGGATATATGGTGAAGAAAAGAGGCATAGAGGCAAGCCTGGAGCAAATTAGAGCTGTCCTGGATATAAAATCACCTTCGAATATGAAGGATGTTCAACGGTTAACAGGCCGAGTAGTAGCATTGAACAGATTTATTTCAAGATCCTCGGAAAAATGCAAGGATTTCTTTGATATCCTCAAGAAGAATAAGAAGTTTGAATGGGAAGCAAAGCATGAAGCAGCCTTGCAGGATTTGAAGCGATATCTCTTAACTGCACCTCTATTGATGAAGCCTGAAAATGGTGAACCACTATCCCTATACCTCGTTGTATCAGGGAATGCTGTAAGTGCCGTTCTTATAAAGGACCATGAAGGTCAGCAATATCCTGTCTATTATGTTAGTAAATGTTTACTAGATGCGGAAACTAGATATTCTCATCTAGAGAATTTGATATTAGCCCTAGTTATGGCATCAACAAAAGTTAGACATTATTTTGAGAAGCATAGGATTCATGTTAGAACCAATTATCCTGTTAAAAATGTTCTTAGGAAACCAGAGATGTCGGGTAGGATGGCTAAGTGGTCAGTAAAATTGAGTGCTTATGATTTAGTATATGAACCTAGAAATGCCATAAAGTCTCAGGATTTAGCTGACTTTGTGGCTGATTTCAGTAGTGACATTCAAAATGAAGTGGATATAGAAGTACAGCAGCTAGGAGAAAACTTAGAATGTTGGACATTGTATACTGATGGTGCATCTAACGTAAGAGGTGTAGGTTTAGGTATACTACTACAATCGCCACAGGGGGACATATTACCCCAGGCTATTAGGTGTAAATTTCCTGCTACTAATAATGAAGCAGAGTATGAGGCTTTAATTGCAGGATTAGAGTTGGCTAAAAATATGAATATCAAGAATTTGCAAGTATATGTTGACTCCTTGTTAATCACTAATCATTTTAATGGAACCTATGCAGTTAAAGGAGAGAAGTTAGTCGAGTATCTCGAAATTCTCAAAAAATTAGCAGGATATTTCGATATTTTTACAATTGAACAGGTACCAAGAGAGGATAATGCTGAAGCTGATGCCTTAGCAAATCTGGGATCATCGGTCAGGATACCGGAAGGGACCCGAATACCAATATTACATATCCTATATCCTGCGACGAATCCTCAGGATAAAGAAGTAATAAGTATTCAAAATCCTGATGAGGAATATCCTGAGGAGGATCCTAAGTCCTGGACGGCTCCAATCATGAGATATCTCAAGGAAGGACACATCCCAAAGAATGAGAATCCTAAAGCCTTTAGAATGAAGGTATCACGATTCACTATTATAAATGATGTTTTGTATAAGAGATCTCTTGCAGGACCATATCTAAGGTGCTTGTATAAGTACTTCAGGATATACATGAAGGGGATTGTGGCAACCATACTAGGGGCAGGTCCTTATTCTCGAAAATATTAAGGACAAGATATTATTGGCCGACGATGAGGAAAGATGCCGCAGAATATGCTCGAAGATGTGATGCATGTCAAAGACATAGTAATATATTACATCAGCCTGCTGACCCTCTGTATCCTATTGTTTCCCCTTGGCCGTTTATGAAGTGGGGTATGGATATAGTGGGAAAGCTTCCCAAGGCTCCAGGAGGAAAGGTTTTCATGTTGGCAATGATGGATTATTTCTCCAAGTGGGTTGAAGCAGAAGCATTTGTTCAAGTTAGAGATCAGGAAGTGGTATCCTTCATAAAAAGGAATATCCTGACTAGGTTTGGAGTACCAGCTGAGATAATTTGTGACAACGGATCTCAATTTATAAGTAAAACGACTACTTACTTCTGCAAGAGTTGGGGAATCAAAATGATTACATCTACCCCGGTACATCCTCAAGCAAATGGACAAGCTGAATCCTCAAACAAGATAATTGTCAACAACTTGAAGAAGAGATTAGGGGCCAAGAAAGGAAGATGGGCGGAAGAACTACCCTTCGTTTTGTGGGCTGATAGAACGACGGTAAAAAATGCAACTGGTCAAACCCCATTTTCCTTAGTATTTGGAGCAGAAGCAGTGATCCCGACGGAAATGGTGATACCCACAGCAAGATACAACCTCAGGAATCCTGAGCAGAATCCTGAAGCCCTATGCCAGGAGCTGGATACTATTGATGAGACAAGAGATGCAGCACGGCTAAGAATGGCAGCATATCAACAAAGGATATCCAGAGCATACAACAAGAATATAAGGACTAGAAGGTTCAAAGTTGGGGATTGGGTGTTAAGAAAAGCTTTTAAGAATACTACTAATCCCACTGATGGAAAGTTGGCTCCGAAAGGGGAAGGACCCTACGAGGTTGAGTCAGAATCAGGAAAAGGAGCGTACCGACTCAAGAATATAGAGGGGGATATGCTACCGAGATCTTGGAATGCTATACATTTGAAACTCTATTTCAAGTGAGTATGGAACTTAAATTCCAACTCAGGATGGTATGAATTTTGTATCTCTTATTAACTTTTGATATTATTTGCTATTTTGAATCTATTACTGACTTAAGCATCGGAGGGGTGTTAGCCAGGCTAACACCCACCTTAGCTTTTAGTGGTTTTGCAGAATATACTTCGGGATATAGCACTAGGATACACACTCAGGATACTTCTGAAGATTAGAGGATTGGCCCCCTCTCTCGCGTATAAGGGATCCCGATCCCTTCAAAGGTTTAAAGGTATTCACCTTTCTTCCGAATTGGGTTTAAACACCCCGCCTGGAGCGCAAGTTATTCGGGAATAGTTCAAGGTGACGGGACCAGTCCATGTAAAAGTGGCTGACAATTTCGTTACTATTGGCTATATCCTGAATCCTAAATGTATATGAGGATTGATCACCATCTCTCACGAAAGGGTATTTTCATACTCTCTAAGGTTTAAAGGTTTTCACCTTTCTAAGTCTTGGAGTTTATACACTCCCGCCTATAGCGCACGAAAATTTGGGATTTCCCCCAGGATATGAGGGATTTATCTCCAGTACATTTTTAGGTTTTACCCCTGTAATACAAAAAACTGTCTATACAATTGGAACTGATTTCCATGAAATTTCTAAGTATTCGAGGACATTATGCACAGGGGACATTGCATCTAAAAGCAATTGTATGATGCATAAAGGATCAAAGTTAAGCTAAGAGTCTCAAACTGGGGACATCTTAGTAGGAGAAGTCGCAAAAGGGATTGGAGATTGATAATAGGGTTAGACTCAAATCCTGGTATGATCTTTCCTTTATAAACTTTACATAAATTCTATAACCCAGATTAAGGTTTAAGTATCCTGAAAAGGATATATCTTCAGGATATATCTTTAAAATGTGTTTTTGGGATGCGTTTCGGGATATTTGATTAAAGTATTTGGAAGTGATACTAGTTTGAAATTAAAACCTTGATCAAACAAGTTTGAGAAAGTGGACTATCTTTTATTCTTTAAAAGTTTTCTCTAAAGTTGATTGAATTTTTAGGAGTTATATTTAATAAAAGTTTTCATAATGTATCATTGAGTATATTGATCGGGATATTTTCAAAAGATAGTTGTACGAATTTTTTGCAAAGCTAAGATCTACACTAAGAAATACAGAAAACAACGAATAAGTCAAAAGCAAGTTATATTATTAACATGTCAAAAGTTGTGCTTTTGGATTCACCTCAAACCGAAGCCCATCCACCAAAAACACAATTAGTCTTTACCATACTTGTGTAACAGTTAAAGGTTCTATCTCAAAACGGGACCTGTCCACCTTCAACCGTTACGACATTCAAAACAGGTTATACTAACCGATGACCAAGGGCTTCATCCTGAAACCCAGGACCCATCCACCTTTGGTCATCGAATTGTTCTAATGCAGGAAATATAAATTGTTCAACGACGGGAAAGGTAAATTGTTTGTACAAACCACAACCATGAAATTTAAAAAAATGGGCTCCGGTCTTGGCACGTATATCCATCATCGCCCACTTCGCCGCCTAAGGGGCAGCACCTTCTTGATCAACAACTTCCTTCCCAGCATCTGCACCAGCATCCCCCTCGGGATTTTCCTCGACATCATCACCAGCATTAGCCACTTCCTCTGCAGCCTTAGAAGGCTCTTCACCAGCATGCTTTGCAGGATGAGCAACGGGATGACCTCCAAGATCCTGTAGTTTCGCTTCCCAAGCCTTTACATTCCAGGAGGGGCATTCGAAGCCCAAGTTCTTGGCCTCATAAGCCATCCTTAACCTGGCTTGGAGAAGGGAGATACAACGGATGCTTTGAGACTGTCCCGATAAGAACTCATATCCTGCTGGTATTTGAGAAGGGCGGCATCTAGTTTGGCTTGAGCATCCTCATTGGCTTTGTGGAGGGCAGCTTGGTGTTCCTGGGTCATTGCCTTGTATTTGTCTTCATAATGCTGGGACTTGGCAACTGCAATTGTTCCTTGATCAGCTATGGTGGCTACAGCTTTTTCAAGCTTGATTTCCAGCATCTTATTAAGCCCACAGGCGTCTTCATACAAGTGCACGAGACGCTCCAAACCCTGCAGTTAAGGACACAGGTATCAGTGAAAAAATGAGCAGGATAATGACTAACATGCATGTTCAGGATATTGGAAGGGAATTTTTACCTGCTTGAGGAATGAAGTAGCTTCATTAAATCCATGATTCTCGAGAGAGAATGTCTCAGAGGCGGCTGGGGAATCCATTTCCTTCCTCTTCCGGGAGCTAGAGGCCCTGGTCCTGGATGCCGGAGGAGCTTTAGGAGCGGTAGTAGTCTTTGAAGTAGTAGGCTTCGGTATGGCAGATGATTTCGGCTTAGATTCTTCTTTGGCAGGTACAAGGCTAGAGTAACTATCCAACTCGTCAAGTTGGAAGCCTTCAAGGTTGACAACCGGTACTACACAAGGGAAGATATTTTTAAAACTCATAATACCTCTGAAAAATAATCGGTTTGACAAATAAAGATAATTACTGAAAATATGCTTACTAGACATCTCTGAACTTGATTTCTGGCTTGAATCTGTAAGAGACAGGGAGAAAGTTCTTTGACTGGCAGGAAGTTGGTAGATTCCTTTGATCCTGGACTTGGATTCCGCACTTGGGGGTGCTAAATCTCTGAAGTTTGCTGCATAAAACATCAGGATATAAGTTTAGGATATAGTTTAAGGATACACTTGGGGATATTCCTAAAACCCTAGATCCTACCCTTGGTTAACCATCTAATCGGCAGATCAAAACCCTTGTCAATAGAGTCTCTTTTCACGAAAAAGAACTTTCGCCGCCATCGGTCTTCGTTCTTGGTGGCCTTAAGAACTAAAGGACTTTTAGAGGTGGAAAACAAAAGAAAACGGTTGTCGCCATGGGACCTCAACCAGTATGCTATGGGGAGGTCTTCAATACACAGGTCAGGGCAATGGCGAGATCTGATTTGATCTAGCACCATCAAAACTCGCCAGACCATTGGGATAACTTGAGCATAACTAAGGCCGGTGAGGTCGAAGAAACAAGAGATAAAGGGTGGAAGTGGGTACCGGAGTCCCAAAGAAAAGGGGTAGGCGAAAAAACAGACCCACTCGTCTGATGACACGTCTGATCGGATCTCCCGATCAAAAGGACGAATGACTGTTCCAGCAGGAAAGGCGCCAGAATTATTGAGGGCAGCGATATCAGCATTATTGAAGCAGCAGATTTCTTTTTCTGGTTCTCGTATGAGATTTTGACACACGAGGGTTGGGACTGGTTCATCCGAACGAGATCTTGTCCGTGATGCCATGGAAAGTGTTAAAGCAAATTAAGAGAAACTCTGGAAAGAAAACAGGGGATGAAGAAGAGAATAGTTACCTAGAAATCGCTGGAAGAGTAATGATAATAAGGAGAAATATCTTAGCTAATTATAGGCTGAATATAGGGGGTAAAGAGTAAATATTGCATTGAAAATGGCACAATGTCACTTCAACCATCGTTTCGTTTTAATTGCCTTGATTTACGAGATAGAACTTTTAAAATATATCCGTTGGATTGGTATACCAACAGATATATTTGGGGACAATTGTTATGGGTCATTTTCTAAGCGTACATATCTTGACTAATATCCTGCTTTTGGTTGTTTGCCTGTGATCAGGGTACTGGATTAGGATATTGCTAACATCCTGGGCGATATCCTGAGGTTAATTAAATTAACCACGTGCAGGTTAGAGGCTGTGGGTTACTAACGGTCAGATGGACTTCTTCTCCTCAAGACTCGGGCATATCTGTTATGTGAGAGACGTTGAACCCGAAAGACCAGGTCTACAACGTTCGAGTGGGTAATATTCGCCGGATCCCGGTTATTTAGGATAGTTTGTTGCATTTCTTTTACTATAAATAGATGGGGGCGGATCAGATTAAGGCACGCAACTTATACACACACTTTCGGACACTTTTGCTCTCTAGCTCACTGCAAACACTACACACAAACACTTATATTCAAATTACATTGTAACACCTACTTGATCCGCACCACATCCTGCACTGTATCCTGATATTTGAAGTAATAGAAGAACAAGGCAGTTGCCATTGTCAGCTCCCGAGGTTTTGTGCCGGCGATCTAGATTGATCAAGGGCTTTCCTTGTACATCACGTGTCACCCTTTATATTTTCGCTCATTGTTTGATCATAGATACAACTCTATATCCTGAGCCGTATCCTGAAACTGTTTTTACACTTAACTAGAATAACATATTTTTCACGCATATTTCTAGCACTCTACCTCACTTAACTAATTTGATCACTAAATTGCTTAGGTAATTTTTGACCAAAACAGTTAATATATATAAATATATATGAGTCCATATATATATATATATATATATATATATATATAGAGAGAGAGAAAGTATAATGTACAAAATGCCTTAAGGTACGTTAACGTACGCGACACAAACACAACTTGCGTGATAATATATAAATAACATGCGTGATTATTTTTTGTTCAATTGAATGTTCGTGATTTTGCTCCCATGCGTGATAAAATGCTCCCATGTGTGATTAAAATGCTCCCATGCGTGATTAACTACTCCTATGCGTGATTAACTGATCCATGCGTGATTAATTCCCTGATCTGATGGTTACGCTTGTCGCGTACGTGAAGTAGGATAAGCCGTGAAGTATGTTAACCGCTCCCTATATATATATATATATTAAATTTTTGCAAATTGAACGATTTTAATGGTGAGTGTTATCATGTAAATCCATTAACACTCTCGTTTATACGTAATATATCTAGGATTTGCGCGTCGTAATATATATACATAAACGTTCACATAAATTATTATCGAAACACGCGCAATTTTTTTAACTTATCTATCTTGTCATTTTTAAGGCAAATATACATAAAATATCTTATATGTATCAAATTTCATGCTCGACAAACAAGTTACACATTTAACGTGATTTTTACCCTTTCTATCACATAAAACGCACAAATATACATGCATAATCTAAATTTATAATATCATGTTAAAACTTAACATATTTTCACATTCATATGTTTAAATCATATAACACATCTTAACACATAAGGTTCACCCAAAAATTATCCATACTAGTGTTCATTTAAAAATGCGTATTTTAGCGATTCGGTAACGTTTTCGGGAGTCGGAAGTCACGTATGATCAACCAAACACCAAGTAAACTTAAAATTAGTTAAAATACTTGCTTTTAAACAAAAAATATCAGTTTACTTACTGATCTAAATCAGTTTTATAAAAATCATTCGAAAAGCCGATTTTTTACCGTTTTAACGCATAGTTTTTCGTTAAACATTACTATAATCATCCCAACTCGGAATGACTTTATATTTTAACACAATACATGTTATTTATTGATTAAAATAGTGGTTAAAATCAGATTAGTGCAGTTTTTGTGTAAGTCACATAAATCATGCGATTTCACGTATTTTACAACTCCTAAAGCACCAAGTACAACATGCAAGACTAGTAAACATCATGACAAAGTTATATGTCACTAAACAGTTCAAAATAACTTTATTTTAGTGTTTATAATCTGATTAAAACTTATTTTTATTAAATCATACTCATATGATCATTTCATGCCTTCACGTCATCATGTAGGTTCACATATGTGCCTCTAATGCACTCATATAACATCATTATCATCACTTATGATCTAATCATACTCTAGAACTCACTAACATAATGTTCTTACAAACATTACACACATCATCATGATCATTCAAATCATTCATATTCATTCATGCATGTATCTTTCACATTGAAGATTATATGATAACTTTTATATACATCCATACATATATACGAAATACATACACACATATACTTCCAAAAATTTACTTTTCAACATATCACTTTCAAATCTTAGATTTCTTTTATAAAATTCTTTTATATCACATAATGATTACTTCATGCATCCTACTTTTCAAGAAATCAAATAAATCAAATATTCTTTCAATGAACATCAAAAACACATACATCTACACCCACTTACATACTCACGGCCATACACTCATATATACATACACTCATTTTTATTTAATTTAAAAACCCATTTGTTTTTAGTTTTCAAGTTAGTGTTTAGATTCAAAAAAAAAGAGAAACTTTCACTATCATCTTTATCACCATGAATCAAGAATAAGATTTAGAAGAAAATATGTTATACCTTCAAGATTTCTAGTGGGTTTTAAGATTTATGATGATGTAAAGCCTTGTTCTTGCTCAAACCTCCTTGAAATCATTTCTAAACCATCATGTAAGCTTGAAAACACTTTGGAATGGACATGGTTCTTCAAGATTGTAGTTTAAAAATGAAAATTGTAGTGTAATAGGGGGTGTTCGGCCATGAGTGTTCAAGGGAGAGAGAGAGTGAAGTTTTGAAATGGGTTTCTTGAAAAATGAAGTTTATGGAAGCTTGTTCAAGTATTAATCATCACCATCATTATCCTAGGCATTACAAGTGTCCAATTGAAGGAATCAAGAGAATGTAGGCAGCCCACAATGCCACCACATACCCCTCTCACACACACATTTTATATACATACATATATTATATGTAAATTCGTGCAAAAACATGTATTTTACTGAATACCGGGTATTTTATCTAGCGTTTTGACCCCGTTTAGTGCGTTTTACATTATTTTTATCACTTTATAAAAATAATCACATAAAATTATTACTGAAATAATTACCAGTTGCCTTGCCTGGCCGCGTTGACAGTCTTTTGTCTAATACGCGCAGTATCGTGCGGTACGCGCTCAAACTCAAAAAATAGAGTTTCTTAGCGTTTTAATTTATTTTCCTCACGGATACGATTTAAATTACTATTCTAATCATAACGGACCATTTTTAGTATTTTAACACGGATCGGGTGGTCACCGACGTTCTTTTCGCTTTTTAATCGTTACACGATAAGCGTTTATTTTATCGTTGCCAACATAATTTTTATAAATGTTTGGATTTACCAACCCATTTAATATCATATAAAAACATCATAATTAGTCACATACAACCTTTTTATCTATTCAATACACAATTTACAATCGTATGGTACGGCCTGAAAAGCCGGGTGTCACAGTCTCCCCCTGTTTAGGGAATTTCGTCCCCGAAATTCTACTTCACAAGTTCTGTTTTCGCACTCGGGAGGGGGGGAGATGAGGATATTTCTGTTGCATTTGGTCCTGTCATTCCCAAGTGAATTTGGGTCCACATGTAGAATCCCAGCGGACCTTGACCAAATTAATCCTACTCCTCCTGAGTTTCTGGGTTTTCCAATCCAGAACCTCCACTAGTTCCTCGATAAACCTCAGTTTATTGTCCACTCGAACCTCTCCAGGGGGTATAATCAGCGTCTCATCCGATAGACACTTTTTCAGGTTGGAGATATGAAATACATCATGAACTCCACTCAATTCCTGCGACAGCTTAAGCCTATACGCGACTGGTCCAACTCGAGATGCGATTTCGAAAGGACCTATATAATGCGGGCTCAGCTTTCCCCCTTTCCTAAACCTCACAACGCCTTTCCATGGCGATACCTTCAACATGACTCGATCACCGACTTGAAACTCCAGCGGCTTCCTTCGGTTATCTGCATAACTCTTCTATCGATCCGCGGCAGCCTTCAACCTATTCTTAATCTGGATAACTTTGGCCGTGGTCTCTTGGATAAGCTCGGGTACGGTCAAATGCTTCTCACCGACTTCAGCCCAACAGAGTGGTGATCGACACTTTTTTCCATACAGGGCTTCGAACGAAGCGACCTTAATACTAGCGTGGTAACTGTTGTCGTAGGAGAACTCTGCCAAAGGTAACTGAGGTTCCCAACTTCCACCGAAATCAATCACACACGCTCTCAACATATCCTCTAACGTCTGAATGGTCCTCTTGCTCTGACTATCCGTTTGAGGATGATATGTAGTACTCTTATCCAAACGAGAACCCAACGATTCTTGGAGAGATCGCCAAACCTAGAGACAAATCGTCCGTCTCTATCCAAAATGATTGACACTGGTACTCCATGACGGGATACAATCTCGTTAAGGTACAACTGCGATTTCTTTTCTGTACTGTCTGTTTCCTTAAGCGCCAAGAAATGAGCAGCCTTTGTCAATCAATCCACAATTACCCAGATCATATTTTGTCCACGCGACGTACGGGGTAACTTGGTGATAAAGTCCATCGTAAGATGTTCCCACTTCCACTTAGGAATCTCTGGTTGCTGCAGAAGCCCAGACGGCTTCTGATGCTCAGCCTTAACCTTAGAGCACATCAGACATTTACTCACGTAGATCGCAATATCTCTCTTCATCTTCGGCCACCAATAAAACTCCTTGATATCCTGATACATTTTGGTAGAACCTGGGTGAATGGAATACTTGGATTTATGAGCTTCTTTCATAACCAATTCATGGAGGTTACCTCTAAGCGGAACCCAAACTCGGTTCATGAAGTACATTACTTCATCCGCTTTTGGTATCAGTTTACATTCTAAGCCCTTCAAGCCTTCCCTTCTTAGACTTTCATCATTCAAAGCTTTTCGTTGTGCATTACAAATTCGATCAGTCAAACTCGTCTGTATGGTCAAACCCAAAGTGCGCACACGTAGAGGCTTCTCCCGTTCCTTCCTGCTGAGCGCATCTACAACAATGTTTGCTTTTCCCGGGTGATAACGGATATCACACTCGTAATCGTTGAGTAACTCTACCCAACATCGTTGTCGCATGTTGAGCTCCTTCTGATCGAGGATGTGATGGAGGATCGTATGGTCCGTGTATATCGTACACTTCGTGCCATACAAGTAGTGTCTCCCGATCTTCAGGGCAAACACAATAGCTCCAAGCTCCAAATTATGTGTTGTGTAGTTCTTCTCGTGCACTTTCAATTGTCTGGATGCATAGGCTATCACTTTGTCTCTTTGCATTAGAACGCATCCAAGGCCCAAACGTGAAGCTGGTCACTATACAATGAAATCATTACTTCCCTCAGGAAGGGAAAGAATAGGTGCACTGCAGAGCTTTTCCTTCAACGTCTGGAAAGCTTCCTCTTGCTTCTCCGTCCAATCAAACTTCCTCTCCTTCTGGGTTAATAGTGTCAATGGCTACGCTATTCTGGAGAAATTCTCAATGAATCTTCGGTAGTACCCAGCAAGCCCTAAGAATTGTCGTTGTTGGGATTAAACCCTACCAGAGGAACAGATAATGTAAAGCCAAAACCTGATCACAACAGTGGATTCACAATAAGCAGCTGTTTACACTAAGTCTTCTCCCTTGAAAGTGATTACAACAGCTGATGGTCTTATATCCACTGTCCGGATACAACTGCTACTCTAAATAACTACTGATGAAGCCTAGAAGACTGCTGGAAACTAAGCACTGCTGGTATAAACTTCTGATGACAAATCACTGTCCAGACAAGGACTGATCAACCTTGATGGAAGCACTGATGAATAGAGAGAGAAGTAGTTCAGTATATTATTTGTCTTATGTATTGTCAGTTGTTAGGTTTAGCAGTGTTTGTATAAGAACAGTAGATACAGGTTGTTAGGCTGTTAGACGTCGCTTTCCTGGTGACGTCAGCTGAGATGCATCAGCGGTTTGGTTTGTCTATAAATGGAGCAGTACTCTATACTGTTACATTTGATTCGTTTTGAGAGAGTTTTTCTCCTCAATTCAATCCTTTCATCTTGTACAATCCAACCTTGGGGCATCTGGCTGAGGGGGAGCTTAGTATGTAAGCATATCTGTAATCATTTGATTCTTATTGTAAACCTTTTAACTAAATGAATTGCATATGCTTTCTCAAAACTATTTTCTCCTTGATTGTGTTTATAAAGTTTGTTATTCATTTCCGCTGCACTTAAACTTTGTTCATTTCTATTGATTAAACAATTTTACACAAACAAACACTTTCATGAGGGCCTCCGATCCTAACAATTGGTATCAGAGCCTGGACAGTCAAATTCGATCTAACAATCAATTTGACATAACAGTTCAGCTCAAAATTCATTGATACTAAGGATGGTTGTATTTAGTTGAAAAACAGAGTAACGAGTAAATCATGCATAAGTCACTCATAGTTTTCAGATCTGAAAACATATCTGTTAAACTGTGGGATTATTTCATATTTTCAAAATTGATTTAAATTGCTGTTACGAAAATTGTGATGTCACCTTATTAAAATGCTAAAGTATGAACCTCAGGTTAACAAAAACCTATGTTCATAAAACATTAGTGTTTTTGATAACATAAAAAGAGGGAAATTAAAACTTTAGTCATTCAGATCTTATGTGTTGTAAACAGGTTTAGTTCCTCAAAAGGACAAAATCAACTATGTTAAAATACATTAAGAAAATTCACAATAACTCAGAAGTGTGTTTATCTCAAAACTTTTGAAGTCAAAATAAAAGAGTATAAACATAAAACACTTATGAGTCAAAGTTTAGGGTAATAATGGTTATTAAGCAACTATGTGCTTTCATCTGTTCAGGAAAAGGTTTTGATTCCCGTGAATGAACTCCAAAGAGGACTAGACAAATGTTCAAAAATTTATCCATGAGTCCTCATGATTGCAATCAACTGACAAAGAAAATGGTACCAAACAGTGGTCAAAATGTATTCAGAATGTTCTACCAACTGCTGTCAAACCACTGACCATTTTTCATAAACTTGAGAATGTTATGATTACGTGTTCTTTTGAAAATATACCAGATCCTTTTTTATGCTGTTCTCAGAAAATCCTTAAACTTTTTATATATAGGATTTTCTCGAATAACCAGGATATATTGTTCATTTTTTTTTGGAATAATATATTTTGAACTCTTGCTTGTTTTTGTTGGCAATAGTTTCAGTTCCTGTCAGGATATAGTACCGTATTTTTGTTGGTATTATTGTCCTCATAAATGGGTCAGAAGGAAATGGTTCATATGTCGAGATCATATCTTACTCAGGTTTGTTTTTAAACATTTATCAAAGGTTGATTGTCAAACTGTACTTAAATTACTGGGGCACTCATGTTATAATTGGATATTAAACGAAAATGAGGTGCCTTAGTAAAAAGTTCTCGTCATCTGGGGTACTAAACCACTGTCCCTCAAAATTGACATGTGGCAAAAACCTTGAATGAAAATTCTCAAAACAGTTGCTGAAATACTGGTCCTTCAAATCTGTACTATTTACCCTAATCACTGTTTTGTTCAAACATCTGATCACTAAATACTATCCACTGCTGAAAGTCAACCACTGATTCTTCATTTTGCTAAGACAAGCACTGATGCTCTAAATCAGTGTCTTATCCACTGATATGCTATCCACTGATAGTAAAAATCTTCCACTGTTTTCACTTTATTATCGTTGTAACTAATGATGCTTGGTACATCAGTGGCTCCTAAAACAACTTTTCTCCACCTTTCATCTATTTCATCAGTGTTTTGACACATGGTCAGTTTTTAGCCTTCAGATCATAATAACCGCTGCCATATCAACGATCACTTTTTCCCTAAATAAAACCCTGATCAAAACCCCCAAACAGGGTTTTACACTGTCGAATTGAATTCCAAAGTTCTCTTCTCAAAGCAGTTTCCAACCTTTCTTCCCAAAACACTCTCCGATTCTTCTTCATCAAAATGACGAAGTCAAAATCAAAATCAAAATCTAAACCAAAATTACCATCATCCTCAAAAGAGGTCGCTCAAACGACCGAAGAAACCATTGAAATCCCATACAAATCACCGCATAACTACTTGGGTCTCCTCACAAAACCTACCGATAACCACACTTTCAACTCCATCATTGATACACTATCTGCATCAAAGTACAAAACTTTGCTGACAGCAAATGCTCCCATTTATTTGCAAACCCAGAGAGAGTTCCGGAAAAAGGCGACGCTTGAAAAACAAGACGATAAAGTCATAGCCATTAACTCCTCGATACAAGGTAAAGTGATTCAAATCACTCCGCAAACAATCTCAGAAGTCTTCAAACTCGATGATCAGAATGGTAAAACTTCCTTTGACAAAAACGAGTTAAAAGCTGATTTTCTAAAAAGGGGATATGCAGAACAATCAAAGGTAGATACCTTACAAAAAGGTTATTTCCCATCTGCACCCAGATTTTTATTTCACACACTTTTAAGTTGTGTTTCAAATAAAACAACAGCGTTTAATGAAATACCATTGAAGATTCAATGCCTGGGGTATGCTATTTTAAACAATAAAGATTACAACTACTCCCAGGAGATCTTCAATGACTTGGTAAAGAACGTTGATAGCAGATCATTTTTACTTTTTCCAAGATTCCAGAGCTATTATTTCAAACAAAAATTTGAAAAAGAAAATGAAAATTTGCTCAAACAAGGTGCCTATTTTCAAATAAAAGGCTTAACAAAAGAAACATTTTCCAGAATGATGGCACCAATAAAAACAAAAGCAGAGGTGTCTGAGCAGATTTCAGCAGTTACCCCTGCTCCTCAGACATCTGCTGCTGAGCCCACTGCTCCAGGTGATCAAGGCAGCACAACCACTGCTATGAAACCCACACCTGATATCACCAAAAAGACCAAAAGAAAATCTTACAAAAAGCCCACCAAACCCAAGAAAAAGGCAACTCTGGAAGATGAGATCCCAGAGCAACTGCCTGTGACGACAAAAATGTCACCACAAACCACTGCTGCTACTTCCTCACAGCAGTTGGTAGAAAGATCTCCACCACTGCCTAAAACTCCTCCTGCATCCTCACAAAAGGATCAGGTTGTAACCACAGGGACCCCACAATATGAAGCTCTGGATTCAATCGGATCCATCTTCCTCTGTCCTGATCCCAAGGACATGTCTCTTTCAACTCCCATACCCTCACCAATAATATTACCACAATCCATGCTACCTTTGTTGCATGCAGTTGTTATAGCTCAGACACAAACCAGTTCCTCTCTATCACCTGTCACTGAGAGTATACCCCCACAAGTGACTGGGTCTGATGCTTATACCTCTGCTATCCCAGCAACAACTGAGGAGGTTACACCCCCTCAGTTACAAGTAACTCTTGGTGGTAGTTCAAGTGGAGCAGCAACTACAACTGATGGATCAACAGATCTTCAGTTGGACAGTTGTTTCATTAGTAAGACTCCCTTGAAGGCAATTTCTTCAATAGCACCATCGGTAACCACCAGTGAGTTAGTTCTAACCACTGGTACCATCAAAGGTCTATCAAGTGCTGAAGAAAGAAGTCCCCAGTACCAAGAACAAGGGGCATCAATGGGTGATTTTTGGGACTCAGTTCCGAAGTCACACATTGATACAACCACTGCTGGTGGGGATTCAGATGATCCTACTAAAGTAGGTGATGATTCAAAATATCAGGAATTGACGGACAGAGTTGACAAACTTGAAGATTCAGTTGCTGAAATAAAAGATATGGTGCACGAGATTTTGAAAGCTCAAAAAGCACAAGCCACTGCTGTTCCACCTCAAGCACCTGCTCAACCACAAGCATTTGCTGCAAATGAGCTCTGGAATATCTTTCAACCCTTACTTGAACACCAAAAGCAGATGGCTGATCAGCAACATGAAACACATGTAAAAATGCTGACGAACATGGTAGAGTCGAGGTTTAAAGATACTCAAGCAGATATTAAAGCTATCAATGCTCATATACAATGCACGACTCATGGTGGAAAAGTTCCCTCTACTATCCTTTTTATGGATAACCCCCTGGCAGATAATGCCAAAAAGGGGGAGAATGTCAAGAAGATGAAGAAAAAGGGAATTGAAGATGGTCTGTATGTTGAACCAGAGCAAGGAAAACAAACATCTAAAACAGCTGATACAGCAGTGGTTACAAAAACTGCTGTCAGTAGCCAAACAGCTGCCATCTCTTCAACACACACCACTCCATCACATACCACAAAAACCACTGACTTCAAAACATCATCCTCTACAATCACATCACCACCACTGCCTCCTGCCATAAAGCAGAAGATAGCAGATGTTACAACATCTGATGTAATGACAACAGTGGTTGAGACACCAGTTGTTTCAACGACTGTTGATCAGACACTTTCCATCAGTCATACCACTGATCCACCCAAGACATCATCAGCCTCTCCTACAATAAAAAGGAGAGGGATTGTCATACCTGATGATTCACCACCACCACCACCATCACCATCATCAAAAACTACCTCACCGCCTCCATCCCCTGCTCAAAAGCAGAAGACATCTGCTGACATATCAGCAGTTGTAATGACAACAGCGGTTGAAACACCAGTTGTTTCAACCACTGTTAGTCAACCATCCACCACTGCTCTCATCATTCGTACATCACAACTTCCAAAGCTTCACAAAAGAAAGAGAGACACAACACAGGCTACTGATGAAAAGTATGATCCTGTTGCTGCTAAATATCCACTGGAATTAGAAGCTGTGAAAAATGAGATGAAACAATTTTACACTGAGGATGATCCTTCAAAAAGGAAATTTCCTTCTCTCATAGGTTTCATAATTCCAGAAGACATGGATGAATATTTCGAAATGAAAGCTAGACAAGCAAGTATAAGAGCCAAAGTTGAATGCAAGAATCAAGGTGATGAAGCCATTTTGGAAAGAAGAAAATTCCTGCTCACCAAAGTCAAACAAATGGAAGAATATGCAAGTGATCTGAACAAAGAAATGTCAAGCCTATCTCCTGAAGCAGATCAACGAAATGAATTAAGAAAAGAAAACCTTGCATACATAATGAAAGAAAAGTTCTATCCTGCTGAAGAAACAGAATTCAAAGAATGGCCAATAGTTGCATTAAAGCATGAGGCTAACAGAATTGAAAGATTAAAAATAATCCAAGAAAGAAGAAGACAGCTCCAAATTGGAACAAATACAGGAAGCTCATAGCTGATCTTACTTCTGAATATAAAAGAAAGAAGCAGGAGCTGGTGGATGCAAGAGTAGATACTGCAAATGCCATAGAAAAATGAACTAAGTAGCAAACAGATGAAGCTTATGAAAGACTTAAGAAAAGGATGATGACAGCCTCTGATACTCCTAAAAAGTCTAACTACAAAAAGCTAAAGGAGCATATCAAGACTCTTGAAACACAAATCAATGCAGTAGAAACCTCTATCACAATGTTGAGAAAGGAAAAGGGGGAACAACTGACTGCTGGAGGAGAAAAAGATAAAGAAACTGATTATCTTGAAGAAGCTATCAAGAAAATAGCTACAAATAAAGAAAAATTGGCAAAGCTACAAGACCTTACCAAAAAGGTTTTGAACCAATCATCATCAGCAGATATCACAGACAGTGAGCTTGGTCAACAACAGAGACAAGAACTGATTGACAAAGAAGTTGCAGAAGACATAGCTGCAGCTAATAAAGTCATAGAAGAAGCTTTCAAAAGAATGTCTGAAGTTCAAGATACTGCTCTACAATTCTTTTCAAGGCCAACATCTTCCAACTCATCTGCAAATAAATCTCTCCCAAGAAACTCATTTGGTTTAAAAATACTAAAGTGGCTCTCTGATCAAAAGACCCACGTATTGACTCTGGTCAGAATCAATGGTGAAGTGAAGCATATATCAAGGAATCAAGCACTAGGCCTGGGTGTTGAAGATCTACAAGATCTCCTTGAGCTTACACTGTGCAGGGATGAAGATGACACAAGTTCCAAAGAATTTGAAGAAGAATTCAAAAGAAAAGCAAGGGAACTTCTGATGAGTAATAAAGATCCAGAATAATGAAAGGTTTTGGCATTATCTGTTCCAGGGGGAGATTGTTGGGATTGAACCCTACCAGAGGAACAGATAATGTAAAGCCAAAACCTTATCACAACAGTGGATTCACAATAAGCAGTTGTTTACACTAAGTCTTCTCCCTTGAAAGTGATTACAACAGCTGATGGTTTTATATCCACTGTCCGGATACAACTGCTGCTCTAAATAACTACTGATGAAGCCTAGAAGACTGCTGGAAACTAAGCACTGCTGGTATAAACTGCTGATGACAAATCACTGTCCAGACAAGGACTGATCAACCTTGATGGAAGAACTGATGAATAGAGAGAGCAGTAGTTCAGTATATTATTTGTCTTATGTATTGTCAGTTATTAGGTTTAGCAGTGTTTGTATAAGAACAGTAGATACAGGTTGTTAGGCTGTTAGACGTCGCTTTCCTGGTGACGTCAGCTGAGATGCATCAGCGGTTTGGTTTGTCTATAAATGGAGCAGTACTCTGTACTGTTACATTTGATTCGTTTTGAGAGAGTTCTTCTCCTCAATTCAATCCTTTCATCTTGTACAATCCAACCTTGGGGCATCTGGCTGAGGGGGAGCTTAGTATGTAAGCATATCTGTAATCATTTGATTCTTATTGTAAACCTTTTGACTAAATGAATTGCATATGTTTTCTCAAAACTATTTTCTCCTTGATTGTGTTTATAAAGTTTGTTATTCATTTCCGCTGCACTTAAACTCTGTTCATTTCTATTGATTATACAATTTTACACAAACAAACACTTTCATGAGGGCCTCCGATCCTAACAGTCGCACCTCCGACGAAGTCTTTGGCGCTTCCCAATTCTTGATCGCTTCGATCTTAGATGGATCCACATGTCTACCTTTCTCGTTTATGACATGTCCGAGAAAATGAACTTCTCGAATCCAGAATTCACATTTAAAGAACTTGGCATATAGCTTCTCTTCCCTCAACAACTCCAAAATCAACTTTAAATGATGCTCATGATCTTCCTTGGTTCTTGAATAAATAAATATGTCGTCAATGAATACTATCACGAATTTATCCAAGTAGGGTTTGCATACCCTGTTCATGAGATCCATGAACACAGCTGGGGCATTAGTTAGGCCAAAAGGCATGACTAGAAACTCGTAATGGCCATATCATATTCGAAAAGCAGTTTTTGGAATATCTTCGTCAGCAACCTTCAACTGATGATACCCTGAACGTAGATCAATCTTCGAGTAGTAGCTGGATCCCTGTAGCTGGTCGAACAAATCGTCAATCCTCGGTAAAGGGTACCGATTTTTAATAGTCAATTTGTTCAGCTCTCTGTAATCAATACACATTCTGAAGGATCCATCCTTCTTCCTCACGAACAAAACAGGTGCACCCCATGGCGAATAATTCGGTCGACCGAAACCTTTGTCTAGTAGCACTAGAAGCTGATTCAACATTTCTTTCATTTCATACGGTGCCAATCTATAAGGAGATTTTGCAATTGGTGCAGCACCGGGTACCAGATCAATTCTAACACGAACAATATGAATCTCTTCGATCTTCCTCGCATGGGGCAATCCAGGTAAATCTTCAGGAAAAACTTCTGGATAATCACGAACAATAGGAATCTCTTCGATCTCCCTACATTCGGCCTTCGTATCCACTACATTAACTAATAACGCATGATAACCTTTTCACAACATCTTGAGCATCTTCATAACACTGACGACACTCGACACACAACTTGATCGATCTCTGTGGACAACTATCGCTTCGCCACCACCAGGATGAGGTATCCGCACTTACTTCTCTGAGCCAATAATCTCCGCTTTGTTCTTGGACGGCCAATCCATTCCCACAACTACGTCGAAGCTTCCTAGCTCCACTGGTAATAAATGAATACTAAAACTATGATCATCTAACTGAATACTACGTTCGCGAACGACTTCGCTAGTTTCTATCAGTTTACCATTTGCTAGCTCTATCGAGTACTTCTTACTTAGTTTACTTGTTGGTGAACACAAAAATGGTTCAAAGTTTTTCAAGACAAAACTCAAGTTAGCTCTGGTATCAAAGAGTACGAACGCAGAATGGTTATTGATAAAAAAACATACCAGTGATAACAGCAGGATCGTCACGTGCCTTCCCAGCATTTAGCTCGAACGCTCTACCCCTGGCATTCTGACTCTTCGCCTTAGGACAATCCTTCTTGAAATATCCCTATTCCTCGTACTAAAAACATCCCTCAAGCTTCGTTCCTTCCAGAGTACTTTTAGCATAGCACTCACGGGTAACATGTCCATTTCGTCCGCATCTGCGACACTTCTTCTGCTCATCCTCGTGAGTCTTCTTCTCAGAACCACATCGGCTATCTCTAGCATTATCCTTTCTAGAGCTGCTAGAACTGGCTACATACGCCTTCCTCGAACTGCGTTTCCTGTTGCGCTTCTCGTCAATTTCCTTCCTCGAGCTCTCGGACTTGTGTTTCTTCGAATCTTCTGTCTTAGTCCGGGAACGCCCCGACCATTCAGATTTCGCGTCTGCTTTGGCGTTGCCCGATGACTTCTCGGTTTCCTCCTTCTTATTAAGAACACTTTTGTGTGCAGCGTCGTCTGCTAACGATTTTGCCAATGTAGTAGCCTATAGGTAGGTGGTAGGTTTCGCGGATGTGACCATGCTGCGAATCTGTGGCGACAATCCCCAGATATACCTCTCTACCTTCACATATTCAGGAGTAACCATTCGTGGAACTAACCTCGCCAAATCATTAAAACGAGAAGTGTAAGCTCTGACGTTCAGACCTTCCATGGTTAGGTTCCAGAAGTCGGTCTTGATTTTCTGAATTTCGTTGCGCATGCAGTATTCTTTCAGGAGCATCTCTTTAAGTTAGTTCCAGGTTAGACCATAGGCAGCATCTTCACCCAAAATTTGAATTTGCTAGTTCCACCAGAATATTGTGCATCATCAAGAAAAGAACAAGAAGCATATCTCACCCGTTGATCAGTAGCACAACCACTGATTGCCATGATAGATTCCATCTTCTCAATTCATCGGGTGATATCTAAGGGTCCTTCGGCACCGATAAATGATCATGGGTTACAACCCTGGAATGTTTTATATGTACATCCGTGCACTATTCAATAATGTTAATGAAAATCAGGAATACGTTCCAATGATTTCGTAACACATGAACCACTAAAACTTTATGATCATATTTTACCTGGAGGGTTTCCAATATGTGCCCCACCAAAACCCTACCCGTGTGCACCACGTCCACGTCCCTGACCATTATTTTGGTTAGCATCGAGCTGTTCCTTGACAGTATTAACGTGTTGGGCTATGGGTTGAGCCAACTCTTCCGGTGTGGTAGGTAGTCCAGAACCCTTTCTTGCTTTTGGCGGCATTTCGTCGTTTCTATTATTACAACAATAATATTCACATAAGACGATAACAAAAAATATTTCAATCATTAAATGTTAGTGGACCAAACATTGCGCATGTATAATATCCACATATTAATGAGAACAACTTTTAGACCAAAAGTAAATCATCGATATTCATTATAGAAATTAATTAAACTTGTTTTAGTACAAATCGACTATGCTTGGCATGTCTACGTCGACACCCATAACAAGTTCACACAAAATTCCCACATAATATCCAAAAATGAAACTGGCACGCAGGCCCCAAACAAAAGAGTATCAAAAATGTCTAACAATACAACTCATCAAAATAAACAACAAACAAATATCACCTCTTCAAACCTAAAAGCTCTAATATCTCCTTGACAAGTTTCTCCAGATCCACTATCCTCCAATCCATCTAGTCTCTTGGAATATCATCTAAAACCTTCAACTCCTCGTGCCCATCCATCTGCCCCTCGAGGTCCTTCGCCTTACCCTTGGCTGAGTCCAGATCTCTGCGCAGAGCGGCGAGCTGTTGATCACAGTGGCAATATCGGTCTACCCTATCTCCTTTATGTTTCTTGGAAGCATATATTATCTCAGCGTATGATGTAGATGCGATATCCCCAGTTGGCCTAGTCCTCTTTCTATGACGATAGTCGACTATTAGCGGCGTAGTAGGAGCGCGTGACTCTAAGACAGGTAAAGATCACTCAGATAAAACAGGTGGAGGGATCTCAGCAACAGTCTCGATCACAGCAGCAAGTGGGACGTCTGAAGGCTTTAATGGTCGAGCCGTGAAAATAGTGGCGTCCACCACTGGTGCGATACTGAGAGATCCTCCAACAATAGGGACACCTCTAATCACACCACCGATAAATGGTGCAATGCCAGATGATCGTCCCGTCTCATGGATCGAGAGAGGAGTATCATCGTCATCATCTATCCACCCGTTGCTAGTGAAAGCATATCGGGGGTCTACCTGGCTGGCAAAGGCAGCATGGTCGACGTGAAAAGATGAGGTAAGCTCGGTAGTACCAACCATCTATGGAGTCGTGATAGGTATCTCTGGTACAATAGATCTGGGTGAAGTCTCAAAATCTGGCTCGTAACCTGAGTCGTGGATCTCGATGAACACGTGTTCGTATGACATCTGTGACACATGTAACCGTACAAGTAAGTGCGTGATCAAAATGAATAGTAACACATAAGGCCCAAAATAAAAAGGAAGTCATGTATGCACATAAACACATAATGGTTTTCATACAAGATAAAATTTTCTATGTTTAGTTAAAAATTTTGGCTTCGAGAATCTTGGACTCTAAATCTCAAAATTCTTCGGATGAAGTCTAGAGTTTTCTCCCAAAAACATCTAGTTCGCTAACAACCATTGGCTCTGATATCAACTTCTTTCACACCCCAAAAATGTCGCAGCGGAATATAAAATGTAGTAGTGACGGAAGTTGGTGCCCATTTATATCTTGCTGAACGATGCATTTAATTGTTGGACATATTGACTTATTTAAAACATAAGTTATTAAAAATTACGTTTTGAAACACGACACAACCACATAGTTAAGATGTCTTCGATCCTCGCGGGATCTTATTACATTCGTCCCATAAAGTTTAAAAAGTTAGTCCAACATTTTTAAGTAACAAGACATGCATCATCAAACACAAGATACGTCATGATTACCGAAGCCGAACTCAAGTACCTGTAGAACACGTTTAAAATCAAGTGTCAACACAAAGGAATGTGAGTTCACATATTCAAATTAAACAATTTGATCCTAAGGAAAAGCTTTCTAATTATGTGTTTATAATAAAACATCCATATAATTTTTAGAAAGTCCATTTATTTCCTTAATAAAATCCATGCGTCATCCGTCGTAATTTGAAAACTTGACATCAAGGCATTTTCCCAAGTTTTGTATATTAAATTTATAGCGTCAACTTTCAGACTCGTATGTTAGCTAGACAATACGAACTATATATTTACCATTTAGGGACAATCAATGCTAGACAATAAACAGAATTTAAATTCACCGTTTGACTTGACATGGGGCGACCAGTCACGACGGGGTTGTCAACCCGATAGATCTACCAACAATTCATCGCGTGCAATACTTAAATGATTAAACGACACCATTGGCGCTTGGTCCATATTGAGACTATTTATGATGTCCGCCTCACGTACAATATATATATCCTACTAATATGACAAATTATTATATGATGTTGTACGAATCCCCTGAAATCCCCACCGAAATGTAAGTCTATGCCGATACTTACTCTCTTGAGATCAAGCAAATTCGTTCCAACTATACGGTTGTTTTCCCCCAAACATATATTCCTCAAAAACGTTTTATCTCGAAACGTATAATTAATCAAAACTCCATATATTTTCAATGAAAATATATAATTTATATTAAAAGGTATGTGTTAATCCAAAACATTATTAAACCCTTTTTGGCGTGGTCTACCACCAAAATATATACAAAACAGCAAATAGAGGGGTTTAGTGACACTCACATTTGGGAGTATATTTTTAAATAGCGCAATCCCACAGATTGATTTTTACGCGTCCTATTATATGTAGGAACGATTTTTTTAAATCAATATATATCAAAATAATCCTAAGTTTCTCCGTTTCTTATAATTGTCACATAACTTTGAGATTTTCTCGAAAAATTATCGATTTTGATTATGTTGGCATGTTAATATATACATATGAGTCCATATATATATATATATATATATATTAAAATTTTGCGAATTGAACGATTTTAATGGTGACCGTTATCATGTAAATCCATTAACACTCTTGTTTATACGTAATATATCTATGATTTGCGTGTCGTAATATATATACATAAACGTTCACATAAATTATTATCGAAACACGTGTAATTTATTTAACTTATCTATCTTGTCATTT
>JARYGA010047419.1:0-41597 GCA_030545235.1 Helianthus tuberosus
TTTTATTTATCAATCAAGAGAGTTACATTGTCTTAAACAAGAAACAAAGAGTACATAACATAATTTAACTAGTTCTTGCTTCATTTTAAGTCACTAAGGCACAGGTCCGCCTAAGTGTGTCTCGATCATCCTATGTAACAGCTCCTGAAAACACATGTGAAAATATGTACGTCAGCATAAAAATGCCTGTGAGATACATAGGTTTTGTAAAAATAGGATTCATGACTTGCGTTTAGAGAAACTATTTAATAAAAAGTAGCCATGAATCTTGTTGAATGTTTCCGTTCATAAATCATTTGAAAAGTGATAAATAAACCAAATTGTATATATGTATAAAAGAATAATGTATGGTTAAGTAAATGATCATGTAAAATGAGTTTGTATAAGTTAAGTTATTTGTAAACGATGTTTATGTGAAGATTGTATTGTATATGTAATATGTCTAAACTGAAATGGTTAAAATAACGCTACGATATGTAATACCATAAAAGCACTTATATATAGGAAGTACCAGCGGCGTATCCACCATGTTTTTATCGTATTACACGTCGCCTCGTTACTTAAATCACTTACCCAAAACAATCACCAAAATGTAATGTTTAACAATTGTAGAAATATTTATGTATGGTCAAATACGGTTCACACGGTTCAACAGTTACAAACGGTTCATATAATCAAATGGTTACAACGGTTCACATAGTCAAATAGTTACAACGGTTCACATAGTCAAATAGTTACAACGGTTCACATAGTCCAATAGTTACAAACGGTTCAAAATGTAATATAATGTGTTCATATGCTGGATGAGCATATGCAACAAAATGCAATGTAAAACAATGTGTCCATATGTTGAGTAAACATATGCAACTAATGTAGTGTAAATCAACGTGCTAGCATGCTCAGTCAACATACATAGCAGAAATGTAAAGTAAAAAAATGTACTAAGTATGCTAAGTAAACATACATAGCGAAACAATGTTATGTAAATCATGTACTATAAATGTAGTAATGAACATAGCAAGTATATGATGTGAAAACAGGAAAGCATGAAAGTAACAAGTAGGCACATGTGTTTCACCCCAAAATAGTTTGAAAACAGTAAAAGAGGGGGTCTATGTACTCACTTGAGATTGCTTAGTAGTCCTTAGATAACCACCAAGCAATGCTAGAAGATCACAGAATCAAACGGCACCTAATATAGGTAACTATGTTAATAAACAGACCTAAATCGGAGGATCGGATAAAATGTGGTTTCGTAAACCAAATGAGCATTAGAACTCATGTAGTATGGTTCAACAAAGCCTACATTCTAAAACGAAACCTAACCTAAGTGCTTCTGACCCGTTACGACCCGTTTAGGTAGCTTATGCTACTTTAACGCGCCGTTCACGTAAAACGCGCTCAGAACGCCTAACTAGCCCTATGATAAGTAAAATATGCCTTAACATGTCTAATATTGTTGCCACATCAGTTTAGATATCGAAAATTATGTTACATATACTTTAAAGTAAATTTTGGCGTAAAAAGGGCATTTTGGTAAAAAAAAACCTAAGGCATATAAACTACCTATCATACAACTAACTAAACGTCGTGACCATAAGGTATAACCTCGGAAGGTTATTCCCTATACAACTATGGTCACCTAAAGTGTTTGGTCGGATCCTAATGATCGACCAAACGGGTCGGGTTCGAAAGTATAAGCGATTGTTTAGATCGCTTACCCTTACGACCCTAGAAAAGCACAAATCTAAAAGTGACAAGTTAAACATGTTTAACTAAGTTAGAAAACATGTTTGGTATCAAAACAAACGGTTTTGATACCTAAAGTAGTTTGGTTACAAAATACGCAGGAATGCGCATTTTGGCCGAAACTACGACTCGCCACTAATCCTAGATAATGTGGTAATCAGTAGGTATAGTCACTAGGGACTATAACCATCGTGATTACGCTCACGTTATGAAGTTCAAACGAACTTCGCATTGACCATAAACCGGTCAATGCAGAAAGTCAAACAAAGTTTGATTTTAAAGCTAAAAGAACGAAAGAACGAAAGAATACTTACAGAGGGTCCCTACAAGTTTGATTTCCAAGTATTTCTCAGGTATGAAGTGTTTCTCACACATCAACTTAGAGAAAATTTCAGAAATCAAGTGGGTTTTGCAATGGGGGTGGGGGGTATTTATAGGAATTCTAGGACCATTAGGATCGTTCCTCGAAAACCGTGCTTCAATCTCATCCATACACCTCAAGCCCATGGTTTTATAAAACCATTTGAGCCCTTAGTATTGCCCAAAACCATGTGCAAGGGGATTATGAGTGCTTAACAGCTGTTAACAGGCTGTAAAACAAGTTTTGCTGATCTGGGACCTGCTTACGGACCGTAAGGCCCAGAACCATACGGTCCGTAAGGACCTTGCAGGTCTGATACTTTCATATTTGGCAGAACAGGCCCCTGTGCATCCAAACTTGCTATTTGATGCATTTTTGACACGTTTAAGCCCCGTTAACCCCATTTCAAAGCACTAAAATGAAGTTAAAGTATAGGGAACTTAAAATGTGCTCAAAAATATCTCGGATGTCGGTTCGTTTGGCCGTACGGTTGCGTTGTTCGGTTAATTACGACGGAAATCGTAACGGACGCAAATACGGTCCAAATTGTGCGACGAATGGATTTTTCTTATGCCAAACACTAAAATAAAATATTTTAGTGCTTACATAAATTTTTGGATGTCCGGATGTATTCAGAACGTAAGTTATGCGCGAAAATGCAAACTTGTGCACTTTTTGACGCTTTTAGTCCCTGAATGACCCAAAAGTTTATTTTAGCACACCGAACATCTCAAAGCCTATTTCTAAGCTATGTAAAGGATATTTATGGTATGTTTAACTTATGGTCATGTTCCAGAATGTCTGTTCCAGTACGAATCGTCATACTTTCGCAGTTTGTCGAATTAAGTCCCTGTAAGCGATTAAACTTGATTTCGTCATACCAAACCTTCCAACACTTATTTCTAAGTTATGTAAAGATATTTTAAGGTATGTTAAGCCTATGTCACTATTACGGAGTGTTTGTTGCATTAAACTGGTTATATTTACGCATCAGATCGCGTATAACCTTCCAGAAAGCGATTTAAAGCCCGAAATTGAACAAGAATTGACATGTGCAAAAGATACACATATTTATACAAATCCCAAGTATGAAATACAATATTTCATTGGTTTGGTATTTTTTTGATGGTCACAGTGACACAGGTGTCACAGTCTCCCCTACTTTAGGAAATTTCGTCCCGAAATTTATTCGTAGGACTCTGTCTGTGACTTTCTGTTAAATAACCATAAAAAAAATAAGGCATAATCTTGTCATTTTCCTCAACGGATATTTTTCAGAAGCGAAAATGAACGAACGGAGTCATTTTCCTCAACGGGTTCTTCGGAAATGGAAAATGAAGGATTTAACTAAACGGATATTTATTTCCCTCAACGGATATTCTTCAAAAGTGAAAATGAATGGGTGATTCATTTTCCTCAACGGGTTCTTCGTTAGAAACGGGAATGAAGAGGATAATCAAACATATATTCATTTCCTTAACGGACATTCTTCAGAAACGAAAATGAACAGACGGAGTCATTTTCAACGGTTGCTTCCTCAGAAGCGGAAATGAAGGATTTAAACAAACGGATATTCATTTCCTCAACGGATAAATCTTTAGAAACGAAAATGAACAGACGGAGTCATTTTCAACGGTTGCCTCATCAGAGTTGGAAATGAAGGATTTAAACAAACGGATATTCATTTCCTCAACGGATAATCTTCAGAAACGAAATGAACGGACGGAGTCATTTTCAACGGTTTTTCATCAGAGTTGGAAATGAATTGGGTTAAACTCTAGATACATGACAGAACTTGCTGTGATTTCTGTGCACTAAATTCCATAATTATGTATGCATCCATAATTACGTAATTCCTTGCACAGTCCGCACAGTTTGTTTTGTAATGTTTAGGGGAAGAAAATCAAACTTGTGATGAGGGTGACTACCGTAGGGTCCTTTTAATTAGACCGACAGATGATCTTTTTAATTAGACCACTAAGGAGTCCTTTCAGCTATATCATCACATGATATTCCTAACCAGATTTTTGGATCAATCTGTTTAACTAGACCACTCAAAGGGGGTCTAATTATGGAGTAGTACTTTATAATCCAAGGGACTTAATTGCAACGTAGAAGTCCATTAAGGATTTTAGGTAGTACCTTTGGGTATCCTACTATGAATCCCTTATACGAAGATATGGAAGATTCTACGAGGATTTGGATAACATAATTTGGATCACATAAAAACATAAAAGGGAACACATAAGCACATAATCACATAATTGTTTTCTTGGTTATTAATTGATATTATCTTGTTATTGGTTGTTATTAACTTGGCGTTGACTTGAACATGGGTATTCAAGGCATACCAGGAACCCAGTTGATGGACTTCAACGTCCTCAAGCATCTATCTGAAAAGATAGGATGATCTTCTAAAATTTTGATTTTTGATTACAAGGAATCACCACATTCGAATTAAGGTACACAATAATTAAGGACTTACGGAAATACCCTTAGGTACCCTATCAAGGATTTATAGGGGTATATTGGGTATTCGTCCAGTGTTGTAACTTGCGCCTTGTACTTTGTTTCTTTAGAAGAAATGTGTACTTAGGTTCTTCGTGAAAAACGCAAGAGATCATAAAGTGGAAGAATTTTGGGGGTAGTCTGTTCTTCAAGGGATACGGTTCCTTGATTGTCGGTATTGTAGGGGATATGTTGTTTACACATGCAACCACATTAATATTTGTATATTGCAATGTAAAATAAAAGCTTTACTCATAAACAACGATAACAACTGTTTCATGGACCTTGACAACAAAAGAAAATAATACATAAGACGTGATTATTTCTAAACAGCGTTGTCTTCCATTCGGCCAGATGCTCATCCCTGCACTGGATTCGCATTAGCAAGCTTTGGGCAGTTTCTTCGGAAATGGCCCATCTCGCCACAGTTGAAGCAAGAACCTTGTGGAAAACGACCTTGAGCAGGATTGTTGTTAACTTGGTTGGGTGTAGCTGCAGTTGGGCAAACCCTCGCTGTATGACCTATAAGTCCACAAACTTGGCATGTGCGGCACTTAACACCAGCATGATGATGTAGGCTACATTGGTTGCACAAGGGTGCAGTTCCGTTGTAGGGCTTCCTAGCAGGGGGTTGAGCTGGTTGGTTGGGGACGGCTTGACCATTGTGAGCGACCACGGCGAAGTTTTGAGAAGCCTTTCGCTTCTTTGACTTCTTAGGGGATCCAGTCTGTTCATCCATGGTCTTTGATTCCTCGATTGGTTTCTTGTCACTCTTTCGAAAAAGTCTACCTTTCCTGATCTGAGATTCAGTCAAGGTTGCAGATAGCTCGATGGCCTGTCTAACTGTATTAGGGTTGCTACCAGTTATAATGTCTTGTACTGAGTTAGGGAGGCCATCAATGTACTTTTCGATTGCCTTATCCAAAGGTGTGACCATGTTTGGGCATAACAAACTTAACTCCTCATAACGGTCCGTGTAGGCTCGATGCTCACCGCTATCTTGCTTAAGATCATCAAATTCCCTTTCTAAAGCCCTCAGCTCATGACGAGGACATAATTCCTTCATCATAAGAGCCCTAAGCTCGGCCCAAGTCTGTGCTAAAGCAACCTCAGCACCACGGTCTCTCATCACCCCGTTCCACCATGTAAGAGCCCTCTTCTGAAACACACTGGAAGCAAACTCGACCTTGCGATTACCAGGACACTGAACGTGACGAAATGTACTCTCAGTGCTCTCGAACCATTGTAGGAGCCCAGTTGCTCCTTCAGAACCACTAAACTTGAGTGGCTTAGCCGAATTGAAACTCTTGAAATTGCATGGAGCCTTATTGTTGTTGTTGGCTTGGTTTAGTTGAGCAATAAGATTTGGGAAGGCAGCAGCCATTTGCTGCACGATGATTTCTGCCAGTTCGGCATTCGCTATCTGATTGTCGCGTCGAGGAGGCATTCTAAAAGGAGGGAAACATGAAAGGAAACAAGCGAGATGATTAGATGGAAAGGATGGGGTGATACAAAAATTTGACAAAAGCAAAGATGGTGGTCATTTGTTTGTTACCACAAGGCAAACAAACGACACATTGTGACTGATCAAAGTAAATGGGTCAAAAATAATGTATCGCGAAGACATGCTCGCCTATAAGTGAACACTCACCCCAAGAGTTCCAAGGTAAGTGTGACTGGTCCGATTATGTGGATTTGTACGAACACTCTAGCCTTAGACAGAAAACCCAGGGTACAGGCATTCACTCTTCCAGTTTGCACGTGTTCACACTATTTAGGACCCAAAACTTTTGACGAGATTTTGAAAACTCAGAGGGGTTCAAAACCTTATAACAGAGGGTTCAAAACCTTACAACAGAGGGTTTAAAACCTAGTAATCAATCATCCAAAAACAGATGATTAATTTTCAAAGCGGTTTCGGAATTGATGTTCTCGTTGTGGTTGCTGCCTAAAGATAGGCAACGGTATTGTTTTATGACTAAACGCAAGTAAACTCGCGTTAGGGTCCTAGGAAGGTTATAGTCTAGGTCAAAGCATTACTAATAACCTAATTCCCTATAACCATTGGCTCTGATACCAACTTTTCTGTCACACCCCGACCACGTAAAACAACGAAACGTGGCGGAAACGTCGTGGAGTGTTGTAACAAAATTAATTGTTTCAGAACCATGGAAATTAAAGTTACGTTTTATTTATCAATCAAGAGAGTTACATTGTCTTAAACAAGAAACAAAGAGTACATAACATAATTTAACTAGTTCTTGCTTCGTTTTAAGTCACTAAGGCACAGGTCCGCCTAAGTGTGTCTCGATCATCCTATGTAACAGCTCCTGAAAACACATGTGAAAATAGGTACGTCAGCATAAAAATGCCTGTGAGATACATAGGTTTTGTAAAAATAGGATTCATGACTTGCGTTTAGAGAAACTATTTAATAAAAAGTAGCCATGAATCTTGTTGAATGTTTCCGTTCATAAATCATTTGAAAAGTGATAAATAAACCAAATGGTATATATGTATAAAAGAATAATGTATGGTTAAGTGAATGATCATGTAAAATGAGTTTGTATAAGTTAAGTTATTTGTAAACGATGTTTATGTGAAGATTGTATTGTATATGTAATATGTCTAAACTGAAATGGTTAAAATAACGCTACGATATGTAATACCATAAAAGCACTTATATATAGGAAGTACCAGCGGCGTATCCACCATGTTTTTATCGTATTACACGTCGCCTCGTTACTTAAATCACTTACCCAAAACAATCACCAAAATGTAATGTTTAACAATTGTAGAAATATTTATGTACGGTCAAATACGGTTCACACGGTTCAACATTTACAAACGGTTCATATAATCAAATGGTTACAACGGTTCACAAAGTCAAATAGTTACAACGGTTCACATAGTCAAATAGTTACAACGGTTCACATAGTCCAATAGTTACAAACGGTTCAAAATGTAATATAATGTGTTCATATGCTGGATGAGAATATGCAACAAAATGCAATGTAAAACAATGTGTCCATATGTTGAGTAAACATATGCAACTAATGTAGTGTAAATCAATGTGCTAGCATGCTCAGTCAACATACATAGCAGAAATGTAAAGTAAAACAATGTACTAAGTATGCTAAGTAAACATATATAGCGAAACATTGTTATGTAAATCATGTACTATAAATGTAATAATGAACATAGCAAGTATATGATGTGAAAACAGGAAAACATGAAAGTAACAAGTAGGCACACGTGTTTCAGCCCAAAACAGTTTGAAAACAGTAAAAGAGGGGTCTATGTACTCACTTGAGATTGCTTAATAGTCTTTAGATAACCACCAAGCAATGCTAGAAGATCACAGAATCAAACGGCACCTAATATAGGTAACTATGTTAATAAACGGACCTAAATCGGAGGATCGGATAAAATGTGGTTTCGTAAACCAAATGAGCATTAGAACTCATGTAGTATGGTTCAACAAAGCCTACATTCTAAAACGAAACCTAACCTAAGTGCTGACCCGTTACGACCCGTTTAGGTAGCTTATGCTACTTTAACGCGCCGTTCACGTAAAACGCGCTCAGAACGCCTAACTAGCCCTATGATAAGTAAAATATGCCTTAACATGTCTAATATTGTTGCCACATCAGTTTAGATATCGAAAATTATGTTACATATACTTTAAAGTAAATTTTGGCGTAAAAATGGCATTTTGGTAAAAAAAAACCTAAGGCATATAAACTACCTATCATACAACTAACTAAACGTCGTGACCATAAGGTATAACCTCGGAAGGTTATTCCCTATACAACTATGGTCACCTAAAGTGTTTGGTCGGATCCTAATGATCGACCAAACGGGTCGGGTTCGAAAGTATAAGCGATTGTTTAGATCGCTTACCCTTACGACCCTAGAAAAGCACAAATCTAAAAGTGACAAGTTAAACATGTTTAACTAAGTTAGAAAACATGTTTGGTATCAAAACAAACGGTTTTGATACCTAAAGTAGTTTGGTTACAAAATACGCAGGAATGCGCATTTTGGCCGAAACTACGACTCGCCACTAATCCTAGATAATGTGGTAATCAGTAGGTATAGTCACTAGGGACTATAACCATCGTGATTACGCTCACGTTATGAAGTTCAAACGAACTTCGCATTGACCATAAACCGGCCAATGCAGAAAGTCAAACAAAGTTTGATTTTAACGCTAAAAGAATGAAAGAACCAAAGAATACTTACAGAGGGTCCCTGCAAGTTTGATTTCCAAGTATTTCTCAGGTATGAAGTGTTTCTCACACATCAACTGAGAGAAAATTTCAGAAATCAAGTGGGTTTTGCAATGGGGGGTGAGGGGTATTTATAGGAATTCTAGGACCGTTAGGATCGTTCCTCAAAAACCGTGCTTCAATCTCATCCATACACCTCAAGCCCATGGTTTTATAAAACCATTTGAGCCCCTAGTATTGCCCAAAACCATGTGCAAGGGGATTATGAGTGTTTAACAGCTGTTAACAGGCTGTAAAACAAGTTTTGCTGATCTGGGACCTGCTTACGGACCGTAAGGCCCAGAACCATACGGTCCGTAAGGACCTTGCAGGTCTGATACTTTCATATTTGGCAGAACAGGCCCCTGTGCATCCAAACTTGCTATTTGATGCATTTTTGACACGTTTAAGCCCCGTTAACCCCATTTCAAAGCACTAAAATGAAGTTAAAGTATAGGGAACTTAAAATGTGCTAAAAAATATCTCGGATGTCGGTTCGTTTGGCCGTACGGTTGCGTTGTTCGGTTAATTACGACGGAAATCGTAACGGACGCAAATACGGTCCAAATTGCGCGACGAATGGATTTTTCTTATGCCAAACACTAAAATAAAATATTTTAGTGCTTACATAAATTTTTGGATGTCCGGATGTATTCAGAACGTAAGTTATGCGCGAAAATGCAAACTTGTGCACTTTTTGACGCTTTTAGTCCCTGAATGACCCAAAAGTTTATTTTAGCACACCGAACACCTCAAAGCCTATTTCTAAGCTATGTAAAGGATATTTATGGTATGTTTAACTTATGGTCATGTTCCGGAATGTCTGTTCCAGTACGAATCGTCATACTTTCACAGTTTGTCGAATTAAGTCCCTGTAAGCGATTAAATTTGATTTAGTCATACCAAACCTTCCAACACTTATTTCTAAGTTATGTAAAGATATTTTAAGGTATGTTAAGCCTATGTCACTATTCCGGAGTGTTTGTTGCATTAAACTGGTTATATTTACGCATCAGATCGCGTATAACCTTCCAGAAAGCGATTTAAAGCCCGAAATTGAACAAGAATTGACATGTGCAAAAGATACACATATTTATACAAATCCCAAGTATGAAATACAATATTTCATTGGTTTGGTATTTGTTTGATGGTCACAGTGACACAGGTGTCACAATAAGTATTGTAAAAGGTCTTAAATTGACAAAGAACACCTTATTGGTTTTGAGGATAATCAAAGAAAAATGTCTACAAATACATGGTTTCATAGAAAACGTTTGTGATGAATCGTTCTTGACAGTCAACCATTACGGAGATTTAAAGATCATAGTAAGTATAGTTATATGTTAGTAGGAATTTGTTTTTTGTTATACTTGTCAACAAATGGAATAAATGAATATATGTTTATAAAATATTACACAACTTTTCAGGTCATTCCAGAAGCTTATGTGAACAAATTTTACTGTTACTGGCCAGTAAAAGATTCTTATAACATATACGCAGCAGGTCAGTGTTGGAAAGTTGAGACCGAAAAAATAAATGCATGCTACGTTTTTGCTAAAGGGTGTCCGGAGATGTTTGAATATATTGACATAGAAGACGGTGATATACTGATGTTGATGAAAATAGACAACGAATCGTTTGACTTGACACTTTATCGTAGCAGAGTTGAGGTTGTTTTTAGAAAGAAGGAGACAACTAAAGACAACTCAGTTGTTGAAATACCTAAACACACATACTATGAACACTTCAACTCTGTAAGTAATTTAAAGTAAGTTAAAATGGTTTGCTAGTCAATACGACTTATTTTTACGGATGTTATCGTATAACAGATCTTCACTGATCAAGAAGACTCAATCAACCAATTGATTACTGGGGTAATGAGTTTACATATTTTTACAATACAATATATTGATCCTCAGATGTTAATGAGTTTTAAAAATCTTGGATGCAGATGAATGATGAGAAACATGAAGTGAATAAGAAAAGTGTTGAAAAAGAAAAGTTGAAGTCTGAAAGAAAGAGTTTTGTAAGTGAAGGAAATAACAACCATACAAAAGAAGATGTAAGTCTTTGAAACATAATAACGGATAAGTTATTTGTTCATATTATTATACATACTTAGTTGACGATTGTAGTTTAATTTGCTTTAATGTTACGGGCTGTAATAACAGGTTAAAAAGAAAGGTAAACAGATTGCATCCGATTCTACATCTGAAGAACCTAAACAACTGATATGCTGTACAACTTATGATCATTCTACCGTGTCAGCAACTGGACGACAAACACGAGATCATTCTACCAACTGTCAGCAACTAATGCCTTTTGTGGTCATCATTTGATGGTTTTTGGTTGGACATGTTGGTACAGTTTATTGTGTTTTTTTGGTTGGTTTGTAGTCTAACCTTGATGACAATTATTAGTATATTAGGGCATGGATGACATATTTTGTTTAGAATTATAATTTGTAAACATGTAGTCGAAGTTCATATTTAGTTATAAATTTAGTTGTGTTTTCCTGTATACAACATTAGAAGTCTTATTGGTAATATTTCCATCATCCAAATACACTGCATATTTTAATATCATAATGACTTCTTATCCAACTATTAAGAACATCAATAAGTGTCTCCATAAATAAGTGTCTCCATATTTAAGATAATAATGACTTTTTTATGCGATTGCGATTAGAAACGACAACTATTCTTGTATTGTCATACATCAAATTGTGATACATACTAAATTAAAATCCTACATCTAATTCGCACAATTTAAAATGAATTAGTTATTTGTAAATTGATAAACGTAGAAATTAATAACACCATTAGATGAACTTAGATAAGATATATGAAAGTTAGATGTATACAAAGTGTTAAAAAAATTACTGATGAAAAACAAACGTTGATTATATTTGTTGGCATAAAATATTACACACCAAACATATTATAAACATAATAGAACAATTAAAATAACACGTTAATTTCGAATATCGATTCTCCATATACAAAAAAAATACCAACCAAAAAAACAACCACAAACATAATACTATGTATATAACACAATGATAACAACAAACAACTAAATACAAAACCATAACTAAACATGTGGTGAAACTACAGTTTCAATATAGCTTGCACCTACAATGCCTTGTGTAAAGATGATAGGAAAAAAACCATGCATCTTCTTTGCCCTTACATTTATCTGAGCAACATCACCCCATTCATGTACTATAATTAATTTGTTATTTCCATCAATGTAGTGCACAAATGACGCTATCATCAACGGCATAAACACACGGGGTACAAAAGACACCACTTTCGACCAAGTATTATTTTGTAGACGCCACAATTGAACATCTACACTACACATTCCAATACTAACCACCATATGAAGTTCATCTCGTATAGTCACCAACTGACCTATAGATTCCACACTCAATGTATCTGGGTAACCTACATTTTCTATTACCTTCGACTCAACATCCAAACGAAGAACCGTTGTGTTACCCATACAACAGAATTTGGTCAGTACAAAATACAAACTTTTCCTACAAAACGTCCCAACGGACCAACTATAAACAACAATATCATATGGACTATCAATTAAGAACCTTGGAGTTGACCATGAACCTTCACTAAACGAATAAATGTTATCAGTCAACCTGAAATGAGTGCGTTTAATGTGCACAATTTTGTAATCACCAGCAGAGTCAACACAAAACCCAAGACTATCATCATCCATATTGTAAAATCCCTGATAATTAGAATTTCTCAACATCTTGAACACACGAGTTAGTGGATTCCAAACAACCAAATCACCAGTATTACATAAGCAAACACATACCATGCCATCTAAACTTTCTAAAAAGATCACATTACATGGATGACAATCGAAGGGAATGTGAATATTATTGCCTAAAACACATCTAGGAGATGCAACATCAACATAACGAATCGCACACGATGATTTGTCAAGAGCAATTATTTTCTGGTCACCTAATACTCGCAAGAAACGACAATTATTCTTAGCAAACTCAGGAGTTGAAAGATAGGCTAACCACTCTTTAGACACAGCCTTGCACCGTATAACCTCCTTTGCCGGAAGTCTTGGAATAATCTTCATCAATATTAACAGAGATGGAAGATCATTCATATTCACTTACGATTATACTTTAATTAAAAATACCGACGTTGATAGAGAGAGGAAAAAAACACATACGAAAAGCGATTCCTTTGAAAAATAAATACCTACATAGAAACTACCCCAATTAACAGTTGACACAGGTGAGTAAAAACTCCTATAACTACGAGTAGTGGTGGTAAACGGTTTTCACATACTATGGGCGATAGGGGGTAAATAAAATTAAATAACAATATATATTAGAAACCGTTTCTAATTTACAGGTAAACATATACACATACATGGAGATACTTTTTAATCAGTCACATACACGAATATACTTTTTATTAATTAATCTTATTTTTATAAATTACTTTGTTAGTTGTCAAACACTGTGTTATTACAATTGTGAAAATAATTACATCGTATATTTTTTTGGCATTGGGTTTTATATATTATTTTGTCCTTTTTATAAAAATATTGTTTTTTATAATAATTGGATTATTGAAAAATAATGAGAAGCACAACTAAAAAATAGGAAGTTAGTTACACAATACAATATATAAAAATAGACACCTACAAAAAAATCAAATATATGGAAAACAAAAAACCAATAACACAATGATACTCAAAAAACAAATGACTATACTAAAAAAATCATTCAACTAAAAACTAATCATTAACTGCACCTATTACAACGTGGGAAATTTCTAATTCTATGTAACTGCACAATGGTAAGGGCTTCCAAGCTGCTCTAAGGGCTTGGTCTCCAAGGGCCCATTGTGTTTTTTTTTGTAGACCTTTTTGTTTTTAAACCACAATCACATGTAATCATAATTAAATACGCACAAAGCAAATATTAAAATCATACACTCTCAATGAATATTTAACATGATAATATAAGCACATTAATTCATAAATATTCAATCTCATTGTGACAAACTATACCACACATAAAAACAACCACAAACATCAATTACTAACTGATCAAAACAACGAAGAACAAAAAAAGAACTACATAAAATAGCATAACTAAACATTTGGTGAAATTGTAGTTTCAAAATAAATAGATCCATTCACACCTTGAGTAAAGATGATAGGCAAAAAAACATGCATTTCCTCTGCCTCTACAGTTGCATCAGTAATATCACCCCATTCTTGAACTACAATGAACTTCTTATTTCTGTTGATATAGTGCATAGACGACCCAATCATCAATGGCATAGAAATAGCAGGTGGACAAAAAAAAATACTTTTGACCACTTTTCATTTTCAAGTTTCCACAATTTCATATTCACACTATAGAATCCGATACTAACCAACATATGGAGTTGATCTCGAATACTAACCAAGTGACCTGTAGCTTCCACATCCATTGTATATGGGAATCCAACATCAGAAATTACCCTGCTATCAACATCTAAACGAAGTACACATGCGTTATCCACACACCACAACCTGGTCAATACGAAATACAAACAATTTGCACAAAACGTGCCTACAGACCAACTATAGACGTCAACATTAAACGAACTGTAGTTTGAGAACATTGGAGTTGACCATGACCCTTCACTGAGAGAATAAATGTTAACAGCCAACATCATATGTGTCCGTTTAATATGCACAATATTGTAATCACCAGAAGAGATGACGCAAAACCCAAGACTATCCTGTGAGATACATAGGTTTTGTAAAAATAGGATTCATGACTTGCGTTTAGAGAAACTATTTAATAAAAAGTAGCCATGAATCTTGTTGAATGTTTCCGTTCATAAATCATTTGAAAAGTGATAAATAAACCAAATGGTATATATGTATAAAAGAATAATGTATGATTAAGTAAATGATCATGTAAAATGAGTTTGTATAAGTTAAGTTATTTGTAAACGATGTTTATGTGAAGATTGTATTGTATATGTAATATGTCTAAACTGAAATGGTTAAAATAACGCTACGATATGTAATACCATAAAAGCACTTATATATAGGAAGTACCAGCGGCGTATCCACCATGTTTTTATCGTATTACACGTCGCCTCGTTACTTAAATCACTTACCCAAAACAATCACCAAAATGTAATGTTTAACAATTGTAGAAATATTTATGTATGGTCAAATACGGTTCACACGGTTCAACAGTTACAAACGGTTCATATAATCAAATGGTTACAACGGTTCACATAGTCAAATAGTTACAACGGTTCACATAGTCAAATAGTTACAACGGTTCACATAGTCCAATAGTTACAAACGGTTCAAAATGTAATATAATGTGTTCATATGCTGGATGAGCATATGCAACAAAATGCAATGTAAAACAATGTGTCCATATGTTGAGTAAACATATGCAACTAATGTAGTGTAAATCAATGTGCTAGCATGCTCAGTCAACATACATAGCAGAAATGTAAAGTAAAAAAATGTACTAAGTATGCTAAGTAAACATACATAGCGAAACAATGTTATGTAAATCATGTACTATAAATGTACTAATGAACATAGCAAGTATATGATGTGAAAACAGGAAAGCATGAAAGTAACAAGTAGGCACATGTGTTTCACCCCAAAATAGTTTGAAAACAGTAAAAGAGGGGGTCTATGTACTCACTTGAGATTGCTTAGTAGTCTTTAGATAACCACCAAGCAATGCTAGAAGATCACAGAATCAAATGGCACCTAATATAGGTAACTATGTTAATAAACAGACCTAAATCGGAGGATCGGATAAAATGTGGTTTCGTAAACCAAATGAGCATTAGAACTCATGTAGTATGGTTCAACAAAGCCTACATTCTAAAACGAAACCTAACCTGAGTGCTTCTGACCCGTTACGACCCGTTTAGGTAGCTTATGCTACTTTAACGCGCCGTTCACGTAAAACGCGCTCAGAACGCCTAACTAGCCCTATGATAAGTAAAATATGCCTTAACATGTCTAATATTGTTGCCACATCAGTTTAGATATCGAAAATTATGTTACATATACTTTAAAGTAAATTTTGGCGTAAAAAGGGCATTTTGGTAAAAAAAAAAAAACCTAAGGCATATAAACTACCCATCATACAACTAACTAAACGTCGTGACCATAAGGTATAACCTCGGAAGGTTATTCCCTATACAACTATGGTCACCTAAAGTGTTTGGTCGGATCCTAATGATCGACCAAACAGGTCGGGTTCGAAAGTATAAGCGATTGTTTAGATCGCTTACCCTTACGACCCTAGACAAGCACAAATCTAAAAGTGACGAGTTAAACATGTCGAAACATGTTTAACTAATTTAGAAAACATGTTTGGTATCAAAACAAACGGTTTTGATACCTAAAGTAGTTTGGTTACAAAATACGCAGGAATGCGCATTTTGGCCGAAACTACGACTCGCCACTAATCCTAGATAATGTGGTAATCAGTAGGTATAGTCACTAGGGACTATAACCATCGTGATTACGCTCACGTTATGAAGTTCAAACGAACTTCGCATTGACCATAAACCGGCCAATGCAGAAAGTCAAACAAAGTTTGATTTTAACGCTAAAAGAATGAAAGAACCAAAGAATACTTACAGAGGGTCCCTGCAAGTTTGATTTCCAAGTATTTCTCAGGTATGAAGTGTTTCTCACACATCAACTGAGAGAAAATTTCAGAAATCAAGTGGGTTTTGCAATGGGGGGTGAGGGGTATTTATAGGAATTCTAGGACCGTTAGGATCGTTCCTCAAAAACCGTGCTTCAATCTCATCCATACACCTCAAGCCCATGGTTTTATAAAACCATTTGAGCCCCTAGTATTGCCCAAAACCATGTGCAAGGGGATTATGAGTGTTTAACAGCTGTTAACAGGCTGTAAAACAAGTTTTGCTGATCTGGGACCTGCTTATGGACCGTAAGGCCCAGAACCATACGGTCCGTAAGGACCTTGCAGGTCTGATACTTTCATATTTGGCAGAACAGGCCCCTGTGCATCCAAACTTGCTATTTGATGCATTTTTGACACGTTTAAGCCCCGTTAACCCCATTTCAAAGCACTAAAATGAAGTTAAAGTATAGGGAACTTAAAATGTGCTCAAAAATATCTCGGATGTCGGTTCGTTTGGCCGTACGGTTGCGTTGTTCGGTTAATTACGACGGAAATCGTAACGGACGCAAATACGGTCCAAATTGCGCGACGAATGGATTTTTCTTATGCCAAACACTAAAATAAAATATTTTAGTGCTTACATAAATTTTTGGATGTCCGGATGTATTCAGAACGTAAGTTATGCGCGAAAATGCAAACTTGTGCACTTTTTGACGCTTTTAGTCCCTGAATGACCCAAAAGTTTATTTTAGCACACCGAACACCTCAAAGCCTATTTCTAAGCTATGTAAAGGATATTTATGGTATGTTTAACTTATGGTCATGTTCCGGAATGTCTGTTCCAGTACGAATCGTCATACTTTCACAGTTTGTCGAATTAAGTCCCTGTAAGCGATTAAATTTGATTTAGTCATACCAAACCTTCCAACACTTATTTCTAAGTTATGTAAAGATATTTTAAGGTATGTTAAGCCTATGTCACTATTCCGGAGTGTTTGTTGCATTAAACTGGTTATATTTACGCATCAGATCGCGTATAACCTTCCAGAAAGCGATTTAAAGCCCGAAATTGAACAAGAATTGACATGTGCAAAAGATACACATATTTATACAAATCCCAAGTATGAAATACAATATTTCATTGGTTTGGTATTTGTTTGATGGTCACAGTGACACAGGTGTCACAATAAGTATTGTAAAAGGTCTTAAATTGACAAAGAACACCTTATTAGTTTTGAGGATAATCAAAGAAAAATGTCTACAAATACATGGTTTCATAGAAAACGTTTGTGATGAATCGTTCTTGACAGTCAACCATTACGGAGATTTAAAGATCATAGTAAGTATAGTTATATGTTAGTAGGAATTTGTTTTTTGTTATACTTGTCAACAAATGGAATAAATGAATATATGTTTATAAAATATTACACAACTTTTCAGGTCATTCCAGAAGCTTATGTGAACAAATTTTACTGTTACTGGCCAGTAAAAGATTCTTATAACATATACGCAGCAGGTCAGTGTTGGAAAGTTGAGACCGAAAAAATAAATGCATGCTACGTTTTTGCTAAAGGGTGTCCGGAGATGTTTGAATATATTGACATAGAAGACGGTGATATACTGATGTTGATGAAAATAGACAACGAATCGTTTGACTTGACACTTTATCGTAGCAGAGTTGAGGTTGTTTTTAGAAAGAAGGAGACAACTAAAGACAACTCAGTTGTTGAAATACCTAAACACACATACTATGAACACTTCAACTCTGTAAGTAATTTAAAGTAAGTTAAAATGGTTTGCTAGTCAATACGACTTATTTTTACGGATGTTATCGTATAACAGATCTTCACTGATCAAGAAGACTCAATCAACCAATTGATTACTGGGGTAATGAGTTTACATATTTTTACAATACAATATATTGATCCTCAGATGTTAATGAGTTTTAAAAATCTTGGATGCAGATGAATGATGAGAAACATGAAGTGAATAAGAAAAGTGTTGAAAAAGAAAAGTTGAAGTCTGAAAGAAAGAGTTTTGTAAGTGAAGGAAATAACAACCATACAAAAGAAGATGTAAGTCTTTGAAACATAATAACGGATAAGTTATTTGTTCATATTATTATACATACTTAGTTGACGATTGTAGTTTAATTTGCTTTAATGTTACGGGCTGTAATAACAGGTTAAAAAGAAAGGTAAACAGATTGCATCCGATTCTACATCTGAAGAACCTAAACAACTGATATGCTGTACAACTTATGATCATTCTACCGTGTCAGCAACTGGACGACAAACACGAGATCGTTTGGTAAGTTAAGCATAAGTTAACAAAATATTCCAATAAATATTTCTTATACATTAACATATATACTATATATATATATATATATATATCGAAAGGAAATGCATGTTTGAAATGATAAGGTTAACAAAAACGGGAAAAGAAGTCGGATGGCGTTGAAGGTAAGCAATGAAGACGAAAAACGTGTTGCACATCAAAATTATGATCAAGAAAGTGGTGCGTATCAATTCAACAGGAAAGCAAATTATCGAATGGTATGTCATTTCTGTTATTTAATGAGAACAATTTACAACACCATTCATGAGGCTATTTATACGTACAGAATTACCAGTTAAACACATAACAATTGAACTTGGTTTGCAATAAAAAACCTTAAAACAGTTGTTTTTTTCTAAACAATAAAGTATAACTTTACTTATAACCTTCATAGAATAACTATAATAGATAATAGATACTAAATTATGTTTATTCGAAAATTAACAATTGATATTTGTTGCTGCTGACAATTATATCCAACACGGCTAATATACTTGTTAACTCTAACATCAATGCATCGATTACCTGTAGAAGTTGTAAACAAGGAAAGGCTAACAAAGAAGGTGCATCAGATGAATGTCAGAAACATGGATGGGAAAACAGTTGTGAAGATAGTTAAGCGACAGAAGGACGGAAATGGATTTAGGTATGCGATTGAAGGGTGGCCAAGTTTCATAAAGGAAAATGATATTAGCACGAGTGACAATATGCATTTAACCTATGTAGAATCAGGAAACCTCCTCATGTTGACGCATGTGGATGCAGTCAGCCAAGCTTAACAGTTAACGTTATCTGCTAATGATGCAGATGTCTGCGTATATAAACTAATGCCTTTTGTGGTCATCATTTGATGGTTTTTGGTTGGACATGTTGGTACAGTTTATTGTGTTTTTTTGGTTGGTTTGTAGTCTAACCTTGATGACAATTATTAGTATATTAGGGCATGGATGACATATTTTGTTTAGAATTATAATTTGTAAACAGTAGTCGAAGTTCATATTTAGTTATAAATTTAGTTGTGTTTTCCTGTATACAACATTAGAAGTCTTATTGGTAATATTTCCATCATCCAAATACACTGCATATTTTAATATCATAATGACTTCTTATCCAACTATTAAGAACATCAATAAGTGTCTCCATAAATAAGTGTCTCCATATTTAAGATAATAATGACTTTTTTATGCGATTGCGATTAGAAACTACAACTATTCTTGTATTGTCATACATCAAATTGTGATACATACTAAATTAAAATCCTACATCTAATTCGCACAATTTAAAATGAATTAGTTATTTGTAAATTGATAAACGTAGAAATTAATAACACCATTAGATGAACTTAGATAAGATATATGAAAGTTAGCTGTATACAAAGTGTTAAAAAACTACTGATGAAAAACAAACGTTGATTAGATTTATTGGCATAAAATATTACACACCAAACATATTATAAACATAATAGAACAATTAAAATAACACGTTAATTTCGAATATTGATTCTCCATATACAAAAAAATAACAACCAAAAAAACAACCACAAACATAATACTACAGTTTCAATATAGCTTGCACCTACAATGCCTTGTGTAAAGATGATAGGAAAAAAACCATGCATCTTCTTTGCCCTTACATTTATCTGAGCAACATCACCCCATTCATGTACTATAATTAATTTGTTATTTCCATCAATGTAGTGCACAAATGACGCTATCATCAACGGCATAAACACACGGGGTACAAAAGACACCACTTTCGACCAAGTATTATTTTGTAGACGCCACAATTGAACATCTACACTACACATTCCAATACTAACCACCATATGAAGTTCATCTCGTATAGTCACCAACTGACCTATAGATTCCACACTCAATATATCTGGGTAACCTACATTTTCTATTACCTTCGACTCAACATCCAAACGAAGAACCGTTGTGTTACCCATACAACAGAATTTGGTCAGTACAAAATACAAACTTTTCCTACAAAACGTCCCAACGGACCAACTATAAACAACAATATCATATGGACTATCAATTAAGAACCTTGGAGTTGACCATGAACCTTCACTAAACGAATAAATGTTATCAGTCAACCTGAAATGAGTGCGTTTAATGTGCACAATTTTGTAATCACCAGCAGAGTCAACACAAAACCCAAGACTATCATCATCAATATTGTAAAATCCCTGATAATTAGAATTTCTCAACATCTTGAACACACGAGTTAGTGGATTCCAAACAACCAAATCACCAGTATTACATAAGCAAACACATACCATGCCATCTAAACTTTCTAAAAAGATCACATTACATGGATGACAATCGAAGGGAATGTGAATATTATTGCCTAAAACACATCTAGGAGATGCAACATCAACATAACGAATCGCACACGATGATTTGTCAAGAGCAATTATTTTCTGGTCACCTAATACTCGCAAGAAACGACAATTATTCTTAGCAAACTCAGGAGTTGAAAGATAGGCTAACCACTCTTTAGACACAGCCTTGCACCGTATAACCTCCTTTGCCGGAAGTCTTGGAATAATCTTCATCAATATTAACAGAGATGGAAGATCATTAATATTCACTTACGATTATACTTTAATTAAAAATACCGACGTTGATAGAGAGAGGAAAAAAACACATACGAAAAGCGATTCCTTTGAAAAATAAATACCTACATAGAAACTACCCCAATTAACAGTTGACACAGGTGAGTAAAAACTCCTATAACTACGAGTAGTGGTGGTAAACGGTTTTCACATACTATGGGCGATAGGGGGTAAATAAAATTAAATAACAATATATATTAGAAACCGTTTCTAATTTACAGGTAAACATATACACATACATGGAGATACTTTTTAATCAGTCACATACACGAATATACTTTTTATTAATTAATCTTATTTTTATAAATTACGTTGTTAGTTGTCAAACACTTTGTTATTACAATTGTGAAAATAATTACATCGTATATTTTTTTTTTGGCATTGGGTTTTATATATTATTTTGTCCTTTTTATAAAAATATTGTTTTTTATAATAGTTGGATTATTGAAAAATAATGAGAACCACAACTAAAAAATAGGAAGTTAGTTACACAATACAATATATAAAAATAGACACCTACAAAAAAATCAAATATATGGAAAACAAAAAACCAATAACACAATGATACTCAAAAAACAAATGACTATACTAAAAAAATCATTCAACTAAAAACTAATCATTAACTACACCTATTACAACGTGGGAAATTTCTAATTCTATGTAACTGCACAATGGTAAGGGCTTCCAAGCTGCTCTAAGGGCTTGGTCTCCAAGGGCCCATTGTGTTTTTTTTTTGTAGACCTTTTTGTTTTTAAACCACAATCACATGTAATCATAATTAAATACGCACAAAGCAAATATTAAAATCATACACTCTCAATGAATATTTAACATGATAATATAAGCACATTAATTCATAAATATTCAATCTCATTGTGACAAACTATACCACACATAAAAACAACCACAAACATCAATTACTAACTGATCAAAACAACGAAGAATAAAAAAAGAACTACATAAAATAGCTTAACTAAACATTTGGTGAAATTGTAGTTTCAAAATAAACAGATCCATTCACACCTTGAGTAAAGTGGATAGGCAAAAAAACATGCATTTCCTCTGCCTCTACAGTTGCATCAGTAATATCACCCCATTCTTGAACTACAATGAACTTCTTATTTCTGTTGATATAGTGCATAGACGACCCAATCATCAATGGCATAGAAATAGCAGGTGGACAAAAAAAATACTTTTGACCACTTTTCATTTTCAAGTTTCCACAATTTCATATTCACACTATAGAATCCGATACTAACCAACATATGGAGTTGATCTCGAATACTAACCAAGTGACCTGTAGCTTCCACATCCATTGTATATGGGAATCCAACATCAGAAATTACCCTGCTATCAACATCTAAACGAAGTACATATGCGTTATCCACACACCACAACCTGGTCAATACGAAATACAAACAATTTGCACAAAACGTGCCTACAGACCAACTATAGACGTCAACATTAAACGGACTGTAGTTTGAGAACATTGGAGTTGACCATGACCCTTCACTGAGAGAATAAATGTTAACAGCCAACATCATATGTGTCCGTTTAATATGCACAATATTGTAATCACCAGAAGAGCTGACGCAAAACCCAAGACTATCTTCATCCGGATTAAAAAAAACCCATGTGAATTAGAATTTGATAGCATCTTGAACACACGAGTTAATGGATTCCAAACTACCAATTCACCCGTATTGATTAGGCAAACACATACCATCCCATCCAAAATTGCTAGAAATAAAATATTGCACGGATGAGCGGTGAAGGGAATGTGAACTTTATTACCTAAGAAACATTTAGGGGATTCATTATCCACATAACGAATATCACACAATAATCGGTTAACGGCAATTATCTTATGATCACCTAATCTGCGCATGAAAACGACAATGATTCATAGCAAACTTAGGTGTTGAAAGATAGACTAGCCAATCTTTACACACAACCTTGCACTGTGTAACAACTTTTGACGGTAGTCTTGGGATTATATTCATCAGTATCAGCAGAGACGGAAGAAACTTCACAATCATTGTCAATGTAGGTTAAATAACAAACACTTTGACGATCGATACAACAAATATGAAAAGTGATTCCTAAGAAGATGAAAGTCCAACAAATATTATCACAAGCAGTAGTTAACACACGTATATTAGAGCTCCTATGATTACGAGTAGTAGGTAGTTATTAAATAGATAACTATCAAGATTTTTTAAATCGGTTAAATTTTTAGTACACATTTACATTAATTTTTTTTTGGCCAATATTCAGTTGAATAATAATTTACATAAATAGTAATAACAACTTCTGATTAAATCGTATTTTTAAGTATAATATGGCAACTTTCTCTTATAAATACATACTCGAAATATTTTGTTTCATTGTATGTGTTGCAAGTACTATTTGATTGTTAGTCTTCTTTCTGATTTTTCGTGTTTGGGTTAACATGTATCGTCATGGTCTGAATTTTATCATAACTATACTTGATCCGCTATCCCTTCAACAGGTACATACCTTTCCGTATTATTTGTTTAAAGTAATGATTCCTATTGTTTTATCCTTTATTCGAAAGAAATTTGCCTTTTGTTTTTTGGTTTTCAGGTTATACCTATATGTATGAGTAGATTTATATGGATGAATAAGTTAGAATCTTCAACTCTTAGTCTTAAATTTGATGAAACGCATTCATGGTCTGTTGTTATCAAATTAATAAAAGATGTATTCTACTTTACGGATGGATGGTGTGAGGTTTTAAACTACTTCGGCCATGAATCTTTCTTCGTGATTTTCAACTATCTTGGTGATCATACTTTCAAGTTCAACCTCTTCTCTCATGATCCAAATAAAGAGTTTGGAAAATCGTTTTGTAAAATTATTCAAAATCCTATACACAGTCCAACGGTACGTAATTTTCTTATAGATTTTATTTTTTATTTTTTGTTATTACGATTTATTAAAAAAACATAATACGCATAAATTTGTAATAATTATTTTTTTACAGGTTCTACCAGATACTTTTATTTCAAAAGATTATGATTATCGTTTACCGGATAACATAGTTATACTTAATGTATCCGAGTATCATCAATGGGAAGTCCCTATTAGAAAGATTGGGCCAAATTATTGTATTCTGATGATTGGTTTAAATTTATTGAAGATCTAAGGTTAAATCCTGGGGATATTCTGTGTTTTCAAAAAAAAGGACGTGAATCATATTAATATTATCATATTCAATAAAGATGGTCGTCAAGTTTTGTTAAACAACACTCCTTTGATTGAGCCAGAATATGAACATATTAGCAATGTGGAAGGTTATCGACAAGTTAGTGACAATCCTAACTATCCTTTTTTTGCAATGACAGTAACTCATCAATTGGTATTATACTATCATGTTTTATGTTAATTTTTTTTTTGCTTTTTAGTGTTTTTCATTTAATAACATTTACATATTTTTAACGTTTTTACAAAATGTAGATCCTTCCCAAGTTAATTACTGACTTAACTGGTTTAAATTAGTTTTCTGAAGTAAAGATCAAAGTTGTTAATGGAAATATTTGGGTTACGAATCTTCGTACACACAACATTGATGGTCAAAGAAGGTTTGTCAATCAATTTATTATCTTAGTTGTTATTTCTCTTTTACCCAATGTGTATATATTACTAACAAAATTTTTCATATTTTTTCTACCATAGGTACGGTGTTGTTGGATGGAAACATATACTTCAAGCTGAACATATTTCCTTAGGTGACGATTGTTTTTTCAACTGGTCTAAAACGAATTCGAGGTTATTGGTTACGAAACTCCAGCAAGCAGAAGTGTTACAGCAATAGAGTTTCAGTTTATATTGAAAACCCGAAAAACATATATCTTACATTTACTTTTCGATCCCCCTTTTTTATGATTGTAGTACAATGCGTTGGTTTTTTTTAATATTTAAATCCAGATTGCCATGATAATTTCATCCGTACAGTCCGTTTATGATAAGTAACACAAATCTACTTAAAAAAATGGTATACATAACATACAAACTACTTAAAAAGTACCAAAATAAAAAACACAATGACAAAAAACACAATTGTATAACATATATGATTACACACAACACAGAGACTTCACGTTTACTTTTATTTTTGTTAGGATCTGAGTTTCTTATGATTGTGTTTGTTTGTCATAATTGAACAAATGAACGAAAGTAAAATGAGATTAAATGCAGCGGAAGTGGAATCAAACTTTGTAAACACAATCTAAGGGAAAATAGTTTTCGTAAACACATGTTTCTCATTGAAATCCCTGTTTGGGGGGTTTTGATCAGGGTTTTATAAAGGGAAAAAGTGAATGCTGACATGGCAGCGATTACAAAAGTCCACCTGCCAACCCCTGGTGAAGGAATGAGTAATGGAAGACAGTTGATTTATGAAACCACTGATGAAGCAAGATCAGTGGTCGCAAACGGTTATACTGGAAACAGTGGGTGATTCTAAGCTATCAGTGGATAGCCATCAGTGGGTTAAAACACTGATTTTGAACAACAGTGATTACCAAGGAAATGAGAGAAGAAGGGTTGACTTTCAGCAGTGGACAGTATTAACAGAACAGATGTTTGAACAAAAACAGTGATGTCTGATGGTGAATCAATGAGATATTGAATCTTTGATGATACATTTCAGCTAATTGTCTATCAGTTAGACTTTACAGCAACAACAACAGCATCATAATATTCTTCAATCAGTGGTTGAGAAAACATCTGCTGCATGTGTACGGTCAAAACACTAAGCTTATTGCCTAGGAATTGATATCCCCCTGATGTAAGCTTTTCACACTCTTGGTATCTGTACTTGTTTATGTATGATAAATCCTGACAACCATGCTCCTAGCATATGCTATGTTCTTTGAGTGTGGCACAAGTTTTTCAAACTTGTTGTCACTGAACTGCAGAAGCCCTTTTTAAAAGACATCTACCCAACTTTCTGTCTTTTTAGTACCCCAAGGTACATGACTTGTTGATGAGGTGGTAGAAAGCCAGCAAGAAGACAAATGTTTCAGGATTGACCTTTTGAAAGAATCCTTTTTCATTGAAGATGTCAAGTGTTTGGTGAAATGAATGACTTGTAAAGGATTGATGTTTTTAAAAGGTGAAACTGCACATGTAATATATGACACACACACATACACAAAAATAATGACATAAAAACACAATGACAAAAACACAATTGTATAACATATTTGTACACAAGCAACACACGTTTGGTTTTTTTATAAATTATGAAACAATTTAAAAGTTAGTAAACTTAGATAAACCTGGATCTGGGTACACTAAACGGTTACATAATGTAGAAACTGCTTGGGAAACGATGCGAATAACTGAAGAGACACACGTTTACACACAATTATTACTACACACACAAACCCATCCAGTTAACACGGGAAACTTAAACTGATACACGCTTTATTACGCATGAATCAACGAAAAATATTAATAACCTTTGTAATTATAACATAATAATCCAATCGCTTTTTTTTTGAACGGAATAATCCAATCGCTTTACCGCCTATTCAATTCCCTACCCCTGACCACCTATAAAATAAACTAACCCATAACACATCACCTATCTCCTAACACTAACTTGAAACATCTCTACGTTCAACACAACTACAATCATGCCTAGATCACACTACCATTTCGGAGACACAACAGAGGCTAAGAAAATTATAACCACTGCACACTTTGTAGATGATCAAAAGGATTCAGAAATCTTACGAACACTATAGAGAATGCATAACACCGCCACTGGAGATGTAGAGAGAAACAAAACTGACATGAACTACAACGTTCTGCAGTATATTTCGAATGAGCTACAGAACGAAGATCAAATAAAGATTATACAATATCTGGATAAACAGTTACAGATAAAGAAAAACATAGCAGTTTCGTTAGAAGAACTCAAGGATACCTTGTCGGAGTACATGAAGACGAAGAACGAAAGGGTTACTATAATGAAGAACTATTAGAAACGTTTCATGATTACTTTTATTTTTTTTTGATCGCTCATGTATTTGACCTTCTACAAGTGTATCATATCTACTTAATGTAATAAACTTATTTAAATATTGACACTGTCTTATAACAAATTTACCTAATGACTCTATTTTACCAAAAAAATTATTTGTTTTGCTTAGAATTTAGATGTATTACATAAAGTAACATATTACAAAACACATGATCAAGTAACATATAGAAGTATGTATACTAACTGATTGTAAAGTATTAACACAGCTATAGTTAATAAACATTTATTTTCTTACATAACTTGTGTTAGATTGCTCTACAATATTTAGGTTGATTATTTTACGTGTAGAATATCAATAAATATTAGACAGTAGATACAACGTATTTGTTAATTTACAAATGCCTGTTGATATTACAAAAGAATTGTATTTAACGTATACCATTGTGTTATTGCCATTGTGTTAATAAGAACAATGTGGTTTTGGGAAACATTACCATAAATACTGCATTTTTGTTATATATTATATTTGTTAAATATTAATCTAATGTACATTTCTCTATTACAAAAGTAATTAACTATTATCTACACACAAATTGACATCTATGAACATTAATAACAGCCTAATACAAATAATAGCCACACAAAATACACCAGTCAAAAGCTTTAAAAGTAAATACAAAAAAAAAACAAAGAAAACAAAAGATTTCAAAATCCACAAAAACGGCATTACAAGGTACAAGCATAAAGTTAACAAATTACTTGAACACACAAACATACTAACTGCATTAAAATAAAAAAAACATAAGCATAAACCGTTTATGGAATGTGAACAGACAACGACGGAAACGAACTACTTCTTAACGCGTTTCACCTTCTCCGAATTATTCCTAAGTCTCTTCTTGTAGTTCCCTCCAATTTTTTAACAACCATACAACCACCAACCGTTGAATAAGACATACTGTTGACAGCATCTTGCACTCCTATATGACTTTTGTTAGAATCAGTCATTTGATCATATTGAACAGCACCCTACATGAAACATAGACACCATGAAACACTTCTATAATTTCTAAATTATTAAAATGATATACAAAAAACCAGTTACCTCTTTATTGATTTGTCTGGCAGAGCCCTCATATTGCTCAGTACCAATAATACCCTAAATGCAACAAACCAACATGTTACACTAAAAAAATAACCAACGTAATAACATAAAAATAAAACAATTTATTCACCTCCATCACAGATTGACCAACACTGTCATCATGCTTCTTATCATTACCAATATCCTGCCATAACAAAACAACCAATATTACATTCAAAGTACATAAAAAAAATAACCAACATAATAACATAAAAATAAACCGATTTATTCACCTCCATCGTAGATTGACCAAAACTATCATCATGCTTCTTATCATTACCAATATCCTGCCATAACAACACAACCAATATTACATTTAAAGTACATAATAATACACATCCAAATAAAAGAATCATTTACCTGAACTCTCGCTTTAGTAAGGCAATCATTTACCTCCGTATCAATAATAACCTATATAAAACATCAAAATCAATTTCCAGCTAACTAATACTATAAAATTAAAAGAAAAATACACTTTACCTCTACTTCAGATTGCAAATGGTTGCCAACTGTCTTGTTATCTCCAATAATCTAAACGTAACAAACGAACCATTAATCAAATAACAGTAACAGTAACAGTAACCTATATTACAAAGTTAATATAGTCATGAATATAATTAAAAGTTTGAAACTCACAAAAAAACAAACCACAAAAACACATTGAAAATAAAAAACAAAATACATAAAGAGTTACCGATGACTGCGTTGACGGTGTAACAAAATTGTCAACTACTGAGCTAAACACTTCATCAGCCATCTCCTATTCAACATCTTTGATCTTTGCGCACATTTCAGTTTCTTCATCAATTTGAAGAACACTAGCTGATGGAGGAGTGGCAGCGTCAACAGATGTAGATATAGACCTAGGGTGTATAAGCACATTGATATCATCTCCGAAGTAATGTTACTATTATCAAACAAACCAACTTACTAAGGTAAAGTCACTTAAATCCAAATAAAACAAATCATTTACCTGTTCAACAATTTGGGTAAGGCTAGCATCTCGCCCATTACCAACAATAACCTAAGAAAACAAACCAATAATTAAACTAACTCTAATTAAGCGTATTAAGTAATATTAAAATAATAGTAACAGTAACCTATATTACAAAGTTAATATAGACATGAAAACAATTAAAAGTTTGAAACTCACAAAAAACCAAACCACAAATACATATTGAAAATAAAAAACAAAATACATAAAGAATTACCGATGATTGCTTAGACGGTGTAACAGAATTATCAACTAATGAGCTAAACACTTCATCAGCCATCTCCCATTCAACATCTTTGATCTTTGCACACATTTCAGTTTCTTCATCAATTTGAAGAACACCAGCTGATGGAGGATTGGCAGTGTCAACAGATGTAGATATAGACCTAGGCTGTATAAGCACATTGATATCATCTCCGAGGTATTTAGAAACAGTAAAACGGCTGGAAAATTTAGGCGCTAAATTATAGGCATCGATCTTAATAACAAAAATAACCCTTTGAGAACATAAATTTTCATTCAAATACGATTCTATCCAATTTGGATCATCAACACCCTACAAAAAACATAATAAGCTATCAACACAACTGAACAAACTAATATATATTAAACATGCAAAAACATTCAACAACTAATAATTTTAAAACGAAATGTAAAATAAACCTCTGACAAAGACTTGTTAACTAACTCATCAGCAGTTATTTTAAGTAGAGATACTGCAGCTTCATTAAAAAGAACACATGTCATCTCATCATTGGTACCATTAGTAACACAAAGTTCCAATTTGTATCTGCAAAACGGAAACGATTAATAAAACGAAAAACAAACAACAAATAAAATATTAAAAAAACTTACACATGATGTGGATTGACAACATCTTCTTCACAGTTCCAACAAAAATAGTAAGGGTAAACCATTGACGCCTTCTTACGACATTTGTTACACTTAACATATTTCCAATCACTATGCATTTCCACACCACTTATGTTTGCATCAATGTTGAAAATTGTTCCCTGTACATGATTAAAAGTCAAAAACTAATGATTAAAAGTCAAAAACTAACAAAACATAATTTATTTGTGTGTATTAGCAATACAATACCTCAGCTACATCTTCTGCTGTAAGAAGACTGTATATGTTTGCAATACTCGTAATTTGAAAGGTGGCTGCATTGTCTTCATTGATAGTAATTTGAGGAGACTCACTGAAAACAAAAAATACAACGTATATAACACATAAAATAATAATGCATCTAATAAAACATGCCAAATCACATAATTACATAATCCTGTAGGCATCAACTTCAGGTATAGAAAGATTCAAGTAAATTTGAGTCGCCACAGTTGTCATTAAACTTGTAGAACCTAATTCAATACAAACATAAGTTATAAATAATCAATTAACAATGCCACATATCCTATACATAACACCATACCCTTGTAAGATCGAACTTTGCAAGATGATAAAATAATAACAACTGTATTTTTTGCAATTCTTCGAATATAACCATCGGTAAACTGATTCACCAAGTGTCCCCATAATGAAACATTCACCTTCATATCACTGAATTATATATATTTAAGAATGAGAGAGTAAAAATAAACAATATAGACGAAAGAATTAATATAGACAACACTAACATACTTGGTGTCAGAGATAACAATGTTTCGTACACCAGGATTGCAAGATGAAACAGATTCCAATTGATACTGAACAGAGCCCCATTCCCTAAGAACGGCAATAACATCTACACACACACACACACACACACACATATATATATATATAACATTAGAAAACTTGAAGAAAAAAAAAACTAACAGAATAAAATGCACACATACCTGTAAGATATTTGTCATCATTAACACGATCGGCTAACAGATTGAATGGAAGAAAATCAAACACATATCGTCTGAAGACAGACGGATGCGTCGGACAAGTAGTAATACTTGTTGAATACAAGAACTGAATATAAATATCGCACCGCAATGGACGATACATGGTACTATACTTATGAACAACAAACTTACGAATCCTGTAAACACATCCCTCTTTAAACGCATTCTGAAATAACCTCAGCAAGTTAGATGGAATCTTTGCATGAATAGATGAACCCTGAAAAACATATACATTTTAAGATTAGATAATTACCAATGTAAAATAAAAAACTAAACAATATTGCATTACAAAGAAATACTTACTTGTGCATCAGATAGAATCATGTCAAATGAAAGGATACGATTTGTTTTAGGGTTGAACGATGTCCAAGCACGTGAGACCAACACATCAACTTGCCAGTTGTTGGTAAAATAAGCACATAAATCCGAAATACTTGCACGATTCATTTTATAAAGTATTAAGCTGCAAATATATTTCAGACTGCAATCAACATCAGACATATAATCCATAACACTATAAACAAAGACTACACATATAGACCCATATATCTAAACACAAGGCTAATAATACTCAACAAAGAAAACATGTTACCTTTGAACAACCTAGTTTGACAACACCAATTACACAATACTATCAGCTGGCGATAATGGGAAATTATAAAAAACTTCCTTGCACACAACATTTTTAGTCATATTGTTAGGACATTTTTCTTTATTATCCACATAGAACTTTAGTCCAGCACGAGATGTTACACGAGATGCAGCAACATATAACTGTCCATGGGAGAACACGGGCTTTGCTAAGTAAACACAAACATTATTAAAAGTTTGGCCTTGACTTTTGTTAATAGTCATAGCAAAACAAACTTTTATAGGAAAATGTCGTCGCTTAAATTCAAAAGGCCAAGATGAATTACTTGGAGTCATATCAATTCTACCAATGAATACTTTCTCTCAAACATGTGGGCCTGTAATGTGACAACCCGAACTATCAAGGTCAGTAACGCTCTATCTCATGACCTCTATATCTTGTTATCACCCTCTAAGGTGTTAAAACGTTCTGTTCAATGATAACTTTGTTAAATTAAATGTTGAATGACTTGGTTAAATAACACGTTTTGGGCCGCACATATCTACACTTTAGCATAACCCGAATTACAGTATATAAAGCTTAATGGTCGGCCCAGTCTTTGTAGCCCAACATCTTTCGTGACTGGCCCACCCTCAACATATAGGATTGGTATTATATTTATGAATTGAACATATCACGTACGCAATCTCTCCCTTATCCCACAATTAATTCATAACAAACCCTACTTCTCTCAAGAGGACGTACGACTGAAGAAACCCCCCCTCTCTAGTTCGTGATAACATCTGAGTCGAGCAGGTCCCTGGTTAGTGGTTTCATCTATCAATTTCCATAATCGTATATAGTCGATGATTAGATGGTATTGGTTTTGGTTAGTTGTGGATTGTGTTGATTGTATGTATTTGTCGTGTAACATGTGATAATCTTTTGGGAATAATGGCATTATAATATTCATGTGTGATCGATTAATAGGGGTATAGTAATAACGATTGGTGACCTTGATGCATGGTTAAGGACTGGTAGTTAGCTTGTAAATAGTCAACAGTGCAGGTTAATAATTAAGTTCGCATGAGTTTGTCACGATCAGATTTTATTGACTTTATAATGGTTCGATAATGATGATTGTGATCAAGATTAGTTGAGCCCATGTTTATGTTAAACCCTATTCTGATTATTCTATACGTGATTACGGTTAGCAAAGATGTCATTATATGCTGATTAATTCTTGTATATATAATTGCAGTATGTTCGCATGAGAAATTGAATTGTGTCTAGGGATGGGTTCATAACATATATTGTTTCATTACGTGATGATTAGGGTTAGCATAGGTATACGTCGACGGCTCGGTTGGGTGACGAAACTGGAGGGTTTTGTCACAAGGGTTTTCACCATAGAATCTTGCATGGACTTTTGTCGAATAGGGTTGTAGTGTAATCTTTGTTGATCAAGGTGATTGAGTACATGTTATAAAAACGTGATTGATGTTACTGATTTCGTGAGTCTTGTATGGTCATGTAATTGAATTGGTTGTGATATTGGGCCGCATGGACTCACGTTAATGGACTGGAGGTTTGGGATTGAAATTTATGTGTTGAGTTGCATGAGAATTGCATTATGTATGCATGTGAATTGACTTCTACTGTTGTCGTTATTTGCACATGCATTGTCAGGAAGTATATTATTGAATATATGTATGCACATGACTTTAGGAAGTTAAGGGATTTCATGATTATAGTCTTGGTGCATTGCTTGCTTAATTGTTATAAGTGCCATACGTGACAACCACTGATGTGATCTATGTGTAAACAAACTGTAAAACTGATCATTACCAAACACTTTTCTAGGTCGTGAGTATTGAACTTATTTAACGAGTAACTTGTCTAACCGAGCAAACCTAAGGTGAGTTCATTGCTCTTTCTCAAGCATGGATCCCAAGGAAGGGATAACGGGTAACGTTCCGAGGAGGAATGCATGTGTAATGGGATGTTGGTTATCGTACTCAGTTTTCTATCATTGTAAGACCACAATATCTACCGGCACGTTGCTTGTAGGGCAACGAGGGTTATTAGTTGATAGCGCTATTAGGTTTGGCACCCTCACGACGTTCGAGGAGAACGGGCGTGAACTAATTACCTTAAAACATGACCAATGCTTTGATAGAGGCGTTGGGGTTGGCAATCACATATCATATGGCCATTCGGTAATCGAGTAATAACAACATCGAAACATCAAACATCATAACAATAAACAACATATCGTCTTGTAAACTGTTTTACTCACATGATTGGTAATACAACTTGGTAAACAAACACAAACCTTGAACTCACCAGCGTAGTCTGAAACACTTGTTTACATGCTTGTAGGTAATCATTGAAGGAACTAGGGAACTTGCCGTCTGATGCTGCTGGAGTGGTTGTGGTCATGATAAACAATTACATTGATTGGTTTTGATACATTTACACACTGATACATTTATGCTTCCGCTCAATACTTTGGTTTTGGTTTAACTTACAAACAATACATTTCTTTCAAATGAGTATTTCAATATATTATTACTTGTGTTTGATATGATTGGTGGCTCTTTGTTGGATCGTTGCACCTCCATTAGGGACATTCCCTATGTGGTAATTTGGGGGTGTGACAGTTTGGTATCAGAGCCACTGGTTATAGAGAACTCGGTTTCAAAATGTTTTCATAAAACCAGACTATAACCGAATTGATCCAAACGTTGACCATGACACTCAGCTTCAGATTGCAAGGTTCGTTCCTCGTTAGTTTATGCATTACATGTTTAGTAAACGTATCTATATTTATAGCATGCACGACACGACATGGTAGATGTCATGACACATTGATAGTGTAACATAACTCTTGCATCTAGTAAATCCTAATCTCGTTGGTAGTGCATATTTTGTGGGTGGGAGAAACTTCAAACATAAGTTAAGAAGCATCGAGAGGAGCATGCAAACCGCCTTATTATCATGGGTGTACACATAATAATAACGCGTGGTGCATGCAAATCCCAATGAGGCTTAACGAGTGTAAGAGGGGTTCTTCCCTGTTTGTGTATGAACATGGTAGTTAATCGTTCCTAACGTGATAAACCTGAACACTTTTCTCGTTCTCGACTCCTAAATTAGTTCATTTCCATATATAGAAACATGAGTGGACGAGGACACGGACGTGGTAGCATTAACATGACTCAGGCTGAGTTAACAAATCTGATAAACACACGTGTGGCTGAGGCTCTGGCAGCCTACCAAGCTGGTATGAACTGTACCAACTACTTTTAATCCTGTATCGTGTACACAACTCTTACTCCTGTGTTGTATCTTCTTTCACCCAGTGCACCCGAACAACCAGCCTGCCTGTACGTTCAAGATGTTTATGGATTGTAAGCCACAGACCTTCAGCGGGACGGAAGGGGCTGTGGGACTACTGAGGTGGTTCGAGAAAGCTGAGTCAGTGTTCGATATGTGCAACTGTCCCGTGGGGGACCGCGTGAAATATGCTACAGGCACTCTCGAGGATGGTGCCCTGACATGGTGGAATGCCCAGGTTCAGTTGTTGGGTATCGAGGCGGCGAACGCTACTACTTGGGACGACTTTAAGGAATTGATGAGGGAGGAGTACTGTCCTCGTGATGAGATACAGAAGCTAGAAAACGAGTATTACGATCTGAAACTGGTGGGATCTGAAGTTGAAGCATACGTGAAGCGGTCGTATGAGTTGGCTGACTTGTGTCCGAATTTGTCTCGACCTATGTCTCGAAGAATTGAATTATTCATCAAGGGATTACCTCCACGAGTGAAGGGTTTGGTTACTGCTGCAAACCTCAATAACTTAACTCAGATTGTTCGAATGACACACAAGATTGTTGATCAGGAGGTAGAAAGTAATTCACTACCACCACGTGTTTCTGCTACTACTACTACTGCCGCTACTACAGCTATTACTCCTGCCACTGACGGTAAGCGTAAGTGGAATGATGTGGACAAGGCGTCCAATTCAGTACAGTCACAGAAGAAAGCAGACACCGGCAGTACTCGCAGCTTTAGCCAGTCGTCAACAGTTAATCAGAATCAGAGTTCTTATGTTGGGAAGAAGCCCCAGTGCAACAAATGTGGGTTTCATCATTATGGGCAGTGTGCTCGGGTTTGTCGCAGGTGCGACAAGGTAGGCCATGAGGCCAAGGATTGTAGGGCTCCTCCGCCAAAGCAGCAGCATCAGCAGACTCAGCCGAATCAGAGACAGCAAGGGCAGCAATCTCAGCAGGGTCAGGGGTTTAGAAAATGGTGTTATCAGTGTGGGGCTGAGGGACATATGAAGCGAGATTGCCCTCAATTGAAACATAATACAGGTGGTAACAACGCGGGGAACAATGATGGGAACAATGGGGGCAACGTGGCGCGTGGGCGTGGATTTACTATTGGAGCTGGTGAAGCACGGAACGACGGCAATGTGGTGACTGGTACGTTCTCTGTGAATGGTGTTTATGCTTCTATTTTATTTGATTCGGGTGCCGATTGGAGTTATGTGTCTACGGGGTTCAGTAGTCGTTTAGGATTGAGTCCTACGCCTCTTGTTGTTAAGCATGTAGTAGAAATAGCGAATGGTAAAACTATCGAAGCGTCACATGTTCTCATGGGTTGCAAATTAGATCTCTTGGGTCAAGTATTCGACATTGACCTACTTCCTGTCACTCTCGGAAGCTTCGATGTAGTTGTTGGAATGGATTGGTTATCCAAAAATTAGGCGGAAATTCTCTGCAAGGAGAAAGTCGTTCGTATTCCCCTTGCTAGCAGTGAATCTTTATCTGTTCAAGGTCATCGTAGCGGTGCTACAGTCGGTATTATCTCAGCCATGAAAGCTCTAAGCTGTTTGCGTAAGGGCTATCCTTCCATTTTAGCCCTTGTCACTGATACCCAGACTGATGAGAGGAAACTCGAAGATCTTCCTGTTGTTCGAGAGTTTCCTGATGTTTTTCCTGAAGAGCTCCCTGGTTTACCTCCACATCGTCAGGTGGAATTTCAGATTGATCTTCAGCCAGGACCAGCGCCGATTGCTCGTGCTCCATACCGTCTTGCACCAGGGGAGTTGCAAGAATTATCGAATCAACTTCAAGAGTTACTGGACATGGGTTTCATTCGTCCTAGTTCATCTCCCTGGGGAGCTCCTGTATTATTTGTGAAGAAGAAGGACGGGTCTTTTCGTATGTGCATCGACTACCGCGAGCTCAACAAAGTGACGATCAAGAATCGTTATCCTCTGCCACGTATTGACGACTTGTTTGACCAGCTGCAAGGGTCAAGTTTCTATTCCAAGATTGATTTGAGGTCGGGATATCATCAGGTACGGGTTAGAGAGGAGGATGTGCCTCGAACAGCTTTTCGAACGCGGTATGGCCACTATGAGTTTTTGGTTATGCCATTTGGGATGACCAACGCACCAGCGGTCTTCATGGACCTCATGAACCGCGTGTGCAAACCGTACCTTGACGACTTCGTTATCGTTTTCATTGACGACATTTTGATCTACTCCAAGAACAAGGAAGACCACGAGAGCCATCTTCGTCTCATTTTGGAGCTCCTGAGGAAGGAGCAGTTGTACGCAAAGTTTTCTAAGTGTGACTTCTGGATTCGGGAAGTACACTTTCTCGGGCACATCGTTAACGAAATGGGTATTCATGTGGATCCTGCCAAGATCGATTCTATTCGCAATTGGGCGGCACCAAAGAATCCTTCGGAGGTGCGTCAATTTCTTGGTCTTGCGGGATATTATCGTCGGTTTATTCGGGATTTTTCTAAGATTGCTCAACCCCTCACCGCCCTGACTCAAATGAAAGTTGTTTATTCTTGGGGATCGAACCAGGAAGAAGCTTTTCAGCTCTTAAAGCAGAAATTGTGCAGCGCGCCGATTTTATCTCTACCAGAGGGTACTGAGGATTTTGTGGTTTATTGCGATGCGTCTATTCAGGGTCTCGGCTGTGTGTTGATGCAGCGAGACAAGGTGATAGCTTATGCTTCTCGACAGTTGAAGGTACACGAGAAGAACTATACGACACACGACCTGGAGTTAGGAGCCGTAGTCTTCGCGTTGAAGATTTGGAGGCATTACCTGTACGGTACCAAGTGTACCATCTATACAGATCACAGGAGTCTTCAACATATCTTTGACCAGAAGGAATTGAATATGCGGCAACGTCGTTGGATCGAGCTTTTTAATGATTATGAGTGTGCTATCAAGTACCATCCGGGTAAAGCTAATGTTGTAGCTGATGCTCTTAGTCGCAAGGAACCAAAACAGAAGCGCGTTCGTGCCCTACAGCTTACTATTCACTCTGATTTACCCGCTCGGATTCGTTCAGCTCAGATTGAAGCGTTAAAGGAAGAAAATATCGAAGCTGAAGGATTACGAGGTCTACACAAGAAGAAGTTCGAGCAACGGTCTGACGATATCTACTACTTCATGGAACGGATATGGGTTCCTTCATTTGGTAATCTTCGAGAGCTTGTGATGGACGAAGCACACAAGTCACGATATTCGATTCATCCAGGGTCCGATAAGATGTACCAGGACCTCAAGGTTTTGTATTGGTGGCCGAACATGAAAGCTATTATTGCCACCTACGTGGGTAAGTGTTTGACCTGTGCTAGGGTCAAGGCAGAATACCAGAAACCTTCGGGTCTACTTCAGCAGCCAGAGATACCCATGTGGAAATGGGAACAGATCGCTATGGATTTTGTTACGGGATTACCTAGAACACAGGTTGGGAACGATACTATATGGGTGATTGTCGACCGTCTCACAAAGTCAGCACACTTCCTAGCAATCAAGGAGACAGATAAGTATTCGCAGCTCGCAGCAGTGTACCTTAAAGAGGTGGTTTCTAGGCACGGGGTGCCGACTTCTATTATTTCTGATCGAGATCCTCGTTTTACTTCGGAGTTATGGCAGGCTATGCATAAGATGTTCGGCTCACGTCTCGATATGAGCACAGCTTATCATCCACAAACGGATGGTCAGAGTGAGCGCACTATTCAGACACTAGAGGACATGCTGCGGGCATGTGTTATTGATTTTGGGAAAGGATGGGAGAAGCACTTGCCGTTGGTAGAGTTTTCCTACAATAACAGCTACCACACCAGTATCAAAGCGACACCATTTGAGGCACTGTACGGGAGGAAGTGCCGTTCACCTCTCTGCTGGGCTGAGGTGGGTGATAGTCAGATCACGGGTCCTGAGATGGTACTTGAAACTTCAGATATGATTGTGAAAATCAGGGAACGTATGGCAGCTGCTCGTGACCGCCAGAAGGCCTATGCTGACGAGCGTAGCAAAGAAGTAGTGTTTGAAGTGAATGACCGCGTCATGCTGAAAGTCTCACCGTGGAAAGGGGTTGTACGCTTTGGGAAGCGTGGCAAGCTGAATCCACGTTATGTTGGGCCGTTTAAAGTCCTTGAGCGTGTCGGTAAGGTGGCTTATAGGTTGGAATTACCTACTGAGCTGGGTAATGTTCACGACGTATTTCATGTATCACAGTTAAAGAAGTGTTATGCTGACGACCCATTAGCGGTACCTTTTCAAGAGTTAAAAATCGACGACAAGTTACAGTTTGTTGAAGAACCCATCGAGATCATGGACCGTGAGGTCAAAGTGCGTAAACACAGTCGTATTCCCATCGTTAGAGTTCGTTGGAACTCAAGACGTGGACCGGAGTTCACGTGGGAGCGCGAGGATCAGATGAAGCTTAAGTATCCTCACCTCTTCCCCAAAGACAAAGCCGAGTCAAGCAAAACTGGTGAATCTCAGGACGAGATTCCTCTTCAAGTTGGGGATGATGTCACACCTGAGCAAAGTCTGCAACAATCTTGATTCCTCACTTCATCTCTCTGTGCTTACTTGTCAAATTTCGAGACGAAATTTCTTTCAAGTTGGGGATGATGTGACAACCCGAACTATCAAGGTCAGTAACGCTCTATCTCATGACCTCTATTTCTTGTTATCACCCTCTAAGGTGTTAAAACGTTCCGTTCAATGATAACTTTGTTAAATTAAATGTTGAATGACTTGGTTAAATAACACGTTTTGGGCCGCACATATCTACACTTTAGCATAACCCGAATTACAGTATATAAAGCTTAATGGTCGGCCCAGTCTTTGTAGCCCAACATCTTTCGTGACTGGCCCACCCTCAACATATAGGATTGGTATTATATTTATGAATTGAACATATCACGTACGCAATCTCTCCCTTATCCCACAATTAATTCATAACAAACCCTACTTCTCTCAAGAGGACGTACGACTGAAGAAACCCCCCCTCTCTAGTTCGTGATAACATCTGAGTCGAGCAGGTCCCTGGTTAGTGGTTTCATCTATCAATTTCCATAATCGTATATAGTCGATGATTAGATGGTATTGGTTTTGGTTAGTTGTGGATTGTGTTGATTGTATGTATTTGTCGTGTAACATGTGATAATCTTTTGGGAATAATGGCATTATAATATTCATGTGTGATCGATTAATAGGGGTATAGTAATAACGATTGGTGACCTTGATGCATGGTTAAGGACTGGTAGTTAGCTTGTAAATAGTCAACAGTGCAGGTTAATAATTAAGTTCGCATGAGTTTGTCACGATCAGATTTTATTGACTGTATAATGGTTCGATAATGATGATTGTGATCAAGATTAGTTGAGCCCATGTTTATGTTAAACCCTATTCTGATTGTTCTATACGTGATTACGGTTAGCAAAGATGTCATTATATGCTGATTAATTCTTGTATATATAATTGCAGTATGTTCGCATGAGAAATTGAATTGTGTCTAGGGATGGGTTCATAACATATATTGTTTCATTACGTGATGATTAGGGTTAGCATAGGTATACGTCGACGGCTCGGTTGGGTGACGAAACTGGAGGGTTTTGTCACAAGGGTTTTCACCATAGAATCTTGCATGGACTTTTGTCGAATAGGGTTGTAGTGTAATCTTTGTTGATCAAGGTGATTGAGTACATGTTATAAAAACGTGATTGATGTTACTGATTTCGTGAGTCTTGTATGGTCATGTAATTAAATTGGTTGTGATATTGGGCCGCATGGACTCACGTTAATGGACTGGAGGTTTGGGATTGAAATTTATGTGTTGAGTTGCATGAGAATTGCATTATGTATGCATGTGAATTGACTTCTACTGTTGTCGTTATTTGCACATGCATTGTCAGGAAGTATATTATTGAATATATGTATGCACATGACTTTAGGAAGTTAAGGGATTTCATGATTATAGTCTTGGTGCATTGCTTGCTTAATTGTTATAAGGCCATACGTGACAACCACTGATGTGATCTATGTGTAAACAAACTGTAAAACTGATCATTACCAAACACTCTTCTAGGTCATGAGTATTG
>JARYGA010047420.1:0-26940 GCA_030545235.1 Helianthus tuberosus
CCAATTAAAGCTCTGAGGCATTTCTAAAACATGCCTAAACGGGTCAGAACTGAAAGTCAAAGCAAAAGTCAAACTATGCGACTTTCGGTTCCGAACCGGGTCTAAACAGGAAATTGTCGGGTTGAACAGGTTTGGACATGTTTTTACACTAATTTATAAGTTATATTAATGATCAAACAGGTTGTATGTGTTCTACATAGTTAATTATGCATAAATTAGAAATTTAGCATCCTGTTGACTTTTTAAGAACAAGTTTGACCCGACTTTTGACCTAGTTAGAATGGGAATCAGGGGGAACCTTTTTAAGGGTTTATTACCCACATAATTACCAACTTATATCTACTTTTGATTCGACTAATCACTGGACCATTAGTGATTAATCGTTAAGTCAACCGTTAATTACGACGGTTGACTTTTAAGCTAAAAACTAAGCTAAAACTAAACTAAGGAAGGTTAGGCAAACTTACAAGAGTCCTAAGAATGACCAGGGATCACTTGAGAGAAGACTTGTGCTCCAGAAAGCTCCTCAATTGCAGATGGAAGGTGTGTTCAATGTTTGCAACTTCATAGCCCTTTTATAGTGATTTAATCACCACAAATTATTGACACATGAGTCTACAAGTGACCACAATTCTTCTACAAGTGTCCCTAAGTGTCTAGGAGGTGTTTAGGGGTCGCCCATGAAGTGAAACAACTGATCTAAGGTGGTTCCAAGCTGAAAAGCCAAGAAAAAACGATTTTCTGCATCTGGGCGCCAGATGCGGCCCGCCTGGGATTTGTTTAAGACTGACGCGGGCCGCGTCAGCCTTGAAATCAGATTTAAGTTGTTTTTTAGTTGTTGCAACTTGTCCTTTGGCCCTTTGAAAGGCCAACTAAGCTTGTATTTTGCAATTTGACCCCTTCCTAATTACATACAAGGGCTTCAAGACTTGTTTAAACATTGGCAAGTCCTTGGTTAACTTCATGCTTACCCGAAAAGTCCTATATTTCAATGTTGACGCTTTAACCCCTTGTACACGGATTAACTTGTTTTTGCCATACCAAAGCCTTTAAAACTTATTTCTAAGTTATGTAAAGGTTATTTAAGGTATGTTAAGTATATGTTGAAGTTCTGGAGTATTTGTCGTGTTAAACTGATTACGTTTATGCACCAGTTTGCGTATAAATCTCCAGAAAGCGATATAGAGTTTGGAATTGAATAAAAGTCAAAACACGAAAAATGTAAAACATAACCAAACAAACATTGGGATCAAATAACATTGTTTTATTGATAATAGAACTGTTCATAATGATAACAAGCACAGATGTTACAGTCTCCCCTACTTGTGGAAATTTCGTCCCGAAATTTATTTAGAGGAAACTCGTGGAAAAAGATGCGGATATTTCGCCTTCATTTGATCTTCGCGTTCCCAAGTAAACTCGGGTCCACGTTTAGCTTCCCAGCGAACTTTGACCAAAGGAATGGGCTTGCGTTTAAGCCACTTGACTTCACGTTCCATGATTTCCACTGGCTTCTCAACAAATTTTAGTGTTTTGCCAACACGAATTTCGTCAAGCGGTATGTGGAGGTTCTCATCAGCTAAACACCTCTTGAGATTGGATACGTGAAAGGTTGGATGAACATTTCCAAGTTCAGGAGGTAACTCAAGTCTGTAGGCTACCTTACCGACTCTTTCGACGATCTTGAATGGTCCAACGTATCTAGGTGCAAGTTTTCCTTTCTTTCCAAATCTGATCACACCTTTCCAAGGTGAGACCTTAAGTAATACTCGATCACCGACTTGAAATTCCAAGGGCTTGCGTTTTGGGTCCGCGTAACTCTTTTGACGGCTTCTAGCTGTCTGAAGGTTATCACGAACTTTCTTGATCTTGTCAGTTGTCTCTAAAATGAGGGCAGGTCCGGTAAGTTGAGCCTCGCCGATCTCATTCCAGCAGACTGGTGAACGACATTTTCGACCATAGAGAGCCTCGAAAGGAGCCATTTTGATGCTGGTGTGATAACTGTTGTTGTAGGAGAATTCAATTAACTGAAGATGTGAATCCCAACTACCACCAAAGTCGATCACACAAGCTCTAAGCATATCCTCCAAAGTCTGGATTGTTCTTTCAGATTGACCATCCGTTTGCGGATGATAAGCTGTGCTCAGATTAAGTTGGGTCCCCATAGCAGATTGCATGGTTCTCCAAAAATGAGAAGTGAAACGAGCATCTCTGTCAGAAATGATGTTCAAAGGAACACCATGTCAAGCTACAATTTCATCCACATAGATTTTAGCAAGTCTGTCAGCAGGAAAATCCTCACGGATTGGCAAGAAATGTGCTGACTTAGTAAGACGATCAACAACTACCCAGATGGCATCATGACCCTTCTTTGTGCGCGGAAGTTTAGTAACAAGATCCATAGTAATGTTTTCCTATTTCCAAACTGGGATATCTGGTTGCACCAATAAACCCGAAGGACGTTGATGTTCAGCCTTAACCTTAAGACAAGTAAGGCATTTCGATACATATAAGGCAATGTCTTTCTTCATACCAGGCCACCAATACTGAATACGAAGGTCCTTATACATCTTATCTGAGCCCGGATGAATAGAATAACGGGACTTATGGGCTTCATCCATAAGCAAGGTACGAAGATCATCCTGGCTTGGGACCCACAAACGGTCCATGAAGTAGTACGATCCATTGTCCTTCAGTTCCAAATCAGGTGTTATGTGGTAAGGAAATTCCTTATCCATTAAACCTTGTGAAACACAAGATTGTTGAGCCTGAGAAATGCGTGCTTGGATATCGGATCGAGCTTGAAGAACAGATTGAACACGTACACAATGAAGCTTAGTACGTTCCTTACGACTCAATGCATCGGCTACGACATTCGCCTTACCAGGATGGTAGCGAATCTCGCAGTCATAGTCGTTTAGAAGCTCCACCCAACGTCTTTGTCTCATGTTGAGTTCTTTCTGATTGAAGATATACTGAAGACTTTTGTGGTCCGTGAAAACCACGCATTTAGTACCGTACAAATAGTGTCTCCAGATCTTTAGAGCGAAAACAACTGCACCCAACTCAAGATCATGAGTGGTGTAGTTCTTCTCATGTATCTTCAACTGCCTCGATGCATATGCTATGACTTTGTTCCTTTGCATCAGAACACAGCCAAGACCCAATTTAGATGCATCGCAATAAACGACGAAATCATCATTGCCCTCAGGCAAAGTCAGAACAGGCGCGTCGCAAAGCTTTTGCTTCAAGTGTTGAAAAGCTTCCTCTTGTTTGAATCCCCAATCAAAGGGTTTGTTCTTCTAAGTTAGAGCAGCTAGAGGAACTACAATCTTTGAGAAGTTCTCAATGAAGCGGCAGTAATAACCCGCTAGACCAAGAAAAGAACGAACTTCAGTAGGAGTAGTAGGCGTATCCCAATCCTTAATCGCACTGATCTTGGAGGGATCTACATGAATGCCTTGTTCGTTGACAATATGTCCTAAAAATTGAACTTCTTTAAGCCAGAATTCACACTTGGAGAATTTGGCGAAAAGTTGCTCTTTCTTTAGGAGTTCCAAAGTAAGACGAAGATGTTGCTCGTGATCAGCTCGCGTCTTTGAATAAATCAAAATGTCATCTATAAAAACAATGACAAACTGATCCAAATAAGGCTTGCAGACCCTATTCATTAAGTCCATGAAAACAGCAGGAGCATTAGTCAAACCGAATGGCATGACTATGAATTCATAATGCCCATAACGAGTGCGGAACGCTGTCTTGGGAATATCTTCTTCATGCACACGAAGTTGATGATATCCAGATCGCAGATCAATCTTTGAAAAATAAGAAGCGCCCTGTAGCTGATCAAAGAGATCATCAATGCGAGGTAGGGGATATCGATTCTTGATGGTAAGCTTGTTAAGCTCACGATAATCGATACACATCCTAAAAGATTCATCCTTCTTCTTGACAAAAAGAACGGGAGCACCCCAAGGTGAAAAGCTAGGACGGATAAAACCTTTGTCAGAGAGTTCCTGAAGCTGCTTAGACAACTCTTGCATCTCAGATGGTGCAAGACGATATGGAGCTCTGGCAATGGGATTTGCACCAGGTACGAGATCAATACGGAACTCGACCTGGCGTGCTGGGGGTAGACCAGGTAAATCTTCAGGGAAAACTTCAGAATAATCCCGAACGACAGGAATATCTGAAATAGACTTACCCTTGCCTTTATCTGTTGTAACATGTGCTAAGAAGGCCACATAATTCTTTCGCAGATACTTCCGAGCTTTAAAACAAGACATGAGCTTGAGACCACCAGACGGTTTCTCACCTTGAACCTGTAGGATCTCGCCTGTCGAAAGCGGCACACGAACGATCTTCTCAAAACAAACTACCTCTGCGTGATGCTTGGATAACCAATCCATACCCACTATAACGTCGAAGCTTCCAAGTCGCATAGGCGTGAGGTCAATAGGAAAAATATGGTCGTTAAGGTTCAACTGGCAATTGCGAAGAACAGAATTAAGAACAATGGGTTCACCATTAGCAACTTCTACTGTCAAAGGTTTACCTAGTTTTGTTCTAGACACGCGAAGCATTGGCTCAAAAGACAATGACACAAAACTCTTGTCGGCACCCGAATCAAAAAGAACATATGCAGGCTGATTATTAATAAAGAACGTACCGTTCACCACATTATCGTCCGCCTGCGCCTCTTGGGCATTCAAGTTAAAAGCTCGCCCACGAGCCTGAGCCTGATTCTGGTTTGGATTCTGATTCTGGTTGGCTAGTCTTGGGCACCGGTTTCTGTAGTGGGTCAGATCCCCACAATTATAGCATGAACCAGGAGGAAAATGAGGTCGTGCTGCTTGACCTTGTTGCTGAGCAAGAGGCTGAGCAACTTGTTGAGCTTGGTTCAGAACTGCCTGGTTCTGATTAGCAGGAATGCGGCAGGTAGCGGCAAGATGACCAGATCTTCCGCAGTTGGTGCACTGACGACACTGGAGGTGTGGTAGGTGATGGTCGTTACACCTGTTGCACAAAGGCGCAGTGCCAAGATATGGCTTCTTGGCTAGTGGTTGCGCAGGCTGATTTGGTGCAGCTTGGGCCTGTGCAGTAACAGCATAGTTTTGGGAAGCCTTCCGCTTCCTAGACCCTCCAGAATTCTTTCCCTTCTTGTTTTCACCTTTCTTGCCATCCCCCTTGTCAGACGCCTGCTTCTTGCCCTTGTCACCCTTTTTATGCAGCTTTCCCTTTCGAACCTGCGACTCAGTCAATGACGCTGCTAACTCGATCGCCTGACGGAGTGTGGCAGGGTTACTACCAGTAAGGATGTCTTGTACTGAGTCAGGTAGGCCGTCGATGTACCTTTCGATAGCCTTGTTGAGTGGGGTAACCATAGTTGGGCAAAGCAGACTCAACTCTTCAAACCTATCAGTATACGCCCGATGCTCACCACTATCTTGCTTCAAATTATCAAACTCTTTCTCCAACGCTCGCTGTTCATGACGAGGACAGAACTCCCTCATCATAAGGGCCCTGAGTTCAGCCCATGTCAGTGCTAGAGCAACTTCTGCACCACGGTCTCTCATAACCCCGTTCCACCATGTGAGAGCCCTCTTCTGAAACACACTCGAGGAAAACTCGACCTTGCGATTGTCAGGACACTGCACGTGGCGAAAAGTATTCTCAATGCTCTCGAACCATTGAAGAAGCCCAGTCGCTCCTTCAGAACCACTAAACTTGAGTGGTTTAGCCGAGTTAAAATCCTTGTATTTGCATGGAGCATTGTTGTTGTTGTTGGCTTGGTTCCATTGAGTAAAGAGATTTGGAAATTCTGCAGCCATCTGCTGCGCAATGATTTCTGCCAGTTCGGCAGTCGCTATCTGGTTTTCGCGTCGAGGAGGCATTCTAAAAGAGGAAACATGAAAAGAAACGAGTGAGATGATTGGATGAAGAGAATGAGATGAAACAAAATCAAAAGCAAAGATGGTGGTCATTCGTCCGAGATTTTGAAAACTCAAAGGGGTTCAAAACCATATAACAGAGGGTTCAAAACCTTACAATAGAGGGTTCAAAACCTAGTAATCAATCATCCTAGCACAGATGATTAATTTTCAAAGCGGATTCGGAATCATGTTCTCGTTGTCGTTATCACCTAAGGATAGGTGAAGTGCATGTTTTAAAATCTAAACACAATATAACTTGTGTTAGGGTCCTAGAAAGGTTATAGTCTAGGTCAAAGCATTACTAATAACCTAATTCCCTATAATCATTGGCTCTGATACCAACTCTTCTGTCACACCCCGACCACGTATAACATACAAGACGTGGCGGAAAACGTCGGGGAGTGTTGTAACAGAATTAATTGTTTCATAACCATGGTATTCAAAGTTGTATTTTATTTAATAACATAAGAGTTACATTGTCTTAAACAGAAATTAAAGAGTTCGGAACATAATTAAACTAAGTCTTTCTTCATTTTAAGTCTCTAAGGCACAGGTCCGCCCTAGTGTCACGATCATCATCCTACGGAAAAGCTCCTGAAAACACATGTGAAAATAAGTACGTCAGCATAAAAATGCCTGTGATATACATAGGTTTGTGAAAATTGGATTCATGACTTAAGTTTAGGAAAATGTTTAGTCATGAACCTTGTAATTTGATTTGTTTTGTAAATCGCTTGAAAAACAATATGTTCAGATGATATGTATAAATAAAAGAATAATGTATGGTTAAATGAATAACCATGTAAAATGAGTTGTATAAAATAAACCGTATTGTAAACCAAAGTCTTGTGAAAACATGTTACTTGTGTAAAATGTATAAGTCCAAAATGAATGATTTAAATAACGCTATAATATGTAATATAATACAAACACTTATATATAGGAAGTACCAACGGCGTATCCACCATGCTTGTATCATATTACTCACATCTCGTTACTTAAGTCACTTAAACCAACCAACAATTTATAATGTTTATGTTTAAACCAATTGTTAAAAGTCCTTGTATAAGCCATGTCAAAAGTTGATAGTCCAAAAGTAGTCAAGTAATGTGTAACAAATGTTATGTATTGTAAGTAAAGTATTGTCACATAATCCAAATGTAGAAATGTACAAAACAAAGTATTTTAAATATACCAAAAAGTTATGTTTTGCAAGGTAATGCATGTTACATTGATACAAACATTTATGTGGTAAGTTAACGCATACATTCAAGCCTTGAGACAGTCGGATAACCCTTTCAGTCAAGGTTATCAAAAGAAATGTTTTCGGATTCAGTCATTCCTTACATCCAAACATACCCGGGATGTCAGGAATGGGATTTGTCAAGTCCTATGGTAACACTACTTACTCCCGAGTGGCGTAGCTAATGTTAATGAACGTATAAAAGTCTCGTTTGTGCAAACCAAATGTTATAGCAATTGTATACAAGTCATATGAAAACAATGTACTAGGTATGCTAAGTTAACATACAAAGCAGAAAAGTCATGTAAATCAATGTACTAGCATGCTATCAGTCAACATACATAGCAGAAATGTAATGTAAAACAATGTACTAAGTATGCACACAATGGACATACATAGCATGAAATGTAATGAAATCATGTACTATAATGTACTAACAAACATAACAAGTATATGATGTGAAAACAGGAAAGCATGAAAGTAACAAGTAGGCACATGTGTTTCACCCCAAAATAGTTTGGAAAACAGTAAAAGAGGGGTCTATGTACTCACTTGAGATTGCTCAGAAGTCCTAGAGATCACGGATATCAAACGGCACCTAATATAGGTAACTACATTAATAAACCGGACCTAAATCGGAAGATCGGATAGAATGTGATTTAGACCCGACAAGTTTGAAGACTTGTTTAATATGGATATTTCATACACATTCTGGATTTCTAGATAAAACCGATAAGGTTTGACCCGCTTCGGCTAATTTATGTAAACTAGTTATATAAACCGAACCGAACGCGTAAAAGCGTAACGGGTATTCGTAAGAGCCATATACAGGTTTCCTAAGTTAATATGCTTCAAATATGTTGTGACATCAGTAAGATGTCTTTCATTATGCCCGAAACGTATTTAAACACAAACTATGCCCCGTAAGGGCATTTTGGTCATTTAAAAGTTTATAAAAGAGTTTAAATGTTAACCTATGATACAGGTCTGATGTAATCAGCAAATATACTCAATTTGCTAAGTTATATCAGTAGGGTAGAGTATATATGTGAAATTTATCAAATATAACCAAACTATGCACCGTAGGGGCATTTTGGTAATTTCACATAAGCCGTAAAGCTCAGAACTGAAGTCTGAGTTAAACAACTTTTGCTTACTGTTAAAACATTATAATTTACCTAAAATATCAGTAGGTATCAACCCGTGTATGTCTAAAATAGTTTCTAGTACATACTATGCGTTAAAAACGCTTAGAAAGGCGGTTAGGAGCCGTTTCCGGGTTATATACATAAAGCTGATATTTTTATTGTTCCAGAAGGCTTAAAATAATTTATTTATCATTTAAGATCAGTAGCAAAAGGTTTGGAGTCATTTGGATATGTAAAATTCATTTTATGGCCCGTAAGGGCAAAAACCGACAATTACCGGATTAAGCCTACGACTATAAGTTATGCTCAGCCTAAAATTAATTAAAAATCTTAAAAAATCCCAAAATAATATATTACATCAGTAGGTAATAAGTTTGATATCAAAAAGTAGGCTTAACTAGGCTATACGCTAATTACGCCATTTAATTAACAAAAAGCTTTCATTTTGCGCTAACGAGCATAACTCTCAATCTACACCACGAATTGATCTCAAATTTTGGATACAAGTTTATATATCATTTAAAAAAGGTTTCTACTCTTTTACATTTTCAAAAATCATGTTTTAAAGTGAAAAGGGCATAATGGTCAACATATGTGCATTTAACGGAAATATGCATATTAATTGGATAACTAATGAACCAAGGTGTATAATCACAGGGGGTTAAACTAGTATGTAACTTAGTCCAATTAAAGCTCTGAGGCATTTCTAAAACATGCCTAAACGGGTCAGAATCGAAAGTCAAAGCAAAAGTCAAACTATGCGACTTTCGGTTCCGAACCGGGTCTAAACAGGAAATTGTCGGGTTGAACAGGTTTGGACATGTTTTTACACTAATTTATAAGTTATATTAATGATCAAACAGGTTGTATGTGTTCTACATAGTTAATTATGCATAAATTAGAAATTTAGCATCCTGTTGACTTTTTAAGAACAAGTTTGACCCGACTTTTGACCTAGTTAGAATGGGAATCACGGGGAACCTTTTTAAGGGTTTATTACCCACATAATTACCAACTTATATCTACTTTTGATTTGACTAATCACTGGACCATTAGTGATTAATCGTTAAGTCAACCGTTAATTACGACGGTTGACTTTTAAGCTAAAAACTAAGCTAAAACTAAACTAAGGAAGGTTAGGCAAACTTACAAGAGTCCTAAGAATGACCAGGGATCACTTGAGAGAAGACTTGTGCTCCAGAAAGCTCCTCAATTGCAGATGGAAGGTGTGTTCAATGTTTGCAACTTCATTGCCCTTTTATAGTGATTTAATCACCACAAATTGTTGACACATGAGTCTACAAGTGACCACAATTCTTCTACAAGTGTCCCTAAGTGTCTAGGAGGTGTTTAGGGGTCGCCCATGAAGTGAAACAACTGATCTAAGGCGGTTCCAAGCTGAAAAGCCAAGAAAAAATGATTTTCTGCATCTGGGCGCCTGATGCGGCCCGCCTGGGATTTGTTTAAGACTGACGCGGGCCGCGTCAGCCTTGAAATCAGATTTAAGTTGTTTTTTAGTTGTTGCAACTTGTCCTTTGGCCCTTTGAAAGGCCAACTAAGCTTGTATTTTGCAATTTGACCCCTTCCTAATTACATACAAGGGCTTCAAGACTTGTTTAAACATTGGCAAGTCCTTGGTTAACTTCATGCTTACCCGAAAAGTCCTAAATTTCAATGTTGACGCTTTAACCCCTTGTACACGGATTAACTTGTTTTTGCCAACCAAAGCCTTTAAAACTTATTTCTAAGTTATGTAAAGGTTATTTAAGGTATGTTAAGTATATGTTGAAGTTCCGGAGTATTTGTCGCATTAAACTGATTACGTTTATGCACCAGTTTGCGTATAAATCTCCAGAAAGCGATATAGAGTTTGGAATTGAATAAAAGTCAAAACACGAAAAATGTAAAACATAACCAAACAAACATTGGGATCAAATAACATTGTTTTATTGATAATAGAACTGTTCATAATGATAACAAGCACAGATGTTACAAGCGTAAACTCTTGTTGTTCCTTACGCGGCCCGTGTCAGTCTCCCAGATCAGAATAATCAGTTTTAAACAGCTGTTAACAGCTGTTAAGCACTCCCAAACCCAACACCACTTGTCATTTCCTGATCATGGGGGGCCAATTTGGGTACCAAGGTGTTGCAACAAGTGTAGGGACAAGATCAAAGCACGTTATTCGATAAACGATCCTAACGGTCCTAGAAATCCTATAAATACCCCTTTGATTCACAACTCAAAACCCACTTGAATTCTTGAGAGTTCTCTAAGTTGAAGTGAGACCACTTCATACCTGAGAATACTTGAGAAATCAAAGCTTTCGGGAACCCTTTGTAAGTGTTCCTTCGTTCTTTTTATTCTTTTAGCGTTAAAAGTCAAACTTTGTTTGACTTTCTGCGTTGACCAGTTTATGGTCAATGCGAAGTTCGTTTGAACTTCATAACGTGAGCGTAATCACGATGGTTATAGTCCCTAGTGACTATACCTACTGATTTCCACGTTATCTAGGCTCAGTGACGAGTCGTAGTTTCGGCCAAAATACGTATTCTTGCGTATTTTGTAACCAAACTACTCATAGGTATCAAAACCATTTGTTTTGATACCAAACCTGTTTTCTAAACTTAGTTAAGCATGTTTTAACATGCTTAGCTCGTCACTTTTAGTTTTGTGCTTGTCTAGGGTCGTAAGGGTAAGCGATCTAAACAATCGCTTATACTTTCGAACCCGACCCGTTTGGTCGATCATTAGGATCCGACCAAACACATTAGGTGACCATAGTTGTATAGGGAATAACCTTCCGAGGTTATACCTTATGGTCACGACGTTTAGTTAGTTGTATGATAGGTAGTTTATATGCCTTAGGTAAATGACCAAAATGCCCTTTTTACGCCAAAATTCATATTAAGCATATGTAACATAACTTTTGATATCTAAACTGTTTTGGCAACAATATTAGACATGTTAAGGCATATTTTACTTATCATAGGGCAAGTTAGGCGTTCCGAACGCGTTTCACGCGAACGACGCGTTAAAGTAGCATAAGCTACCTAAACGGGTCGTAATGGGTTGTAAGCACTTAGGTTAGGTTTCATTTTAGTATGCAGGCTTTATTAAACCATATTACATGAGTTTCCATACTCATTTGGTTTACGAACCCTCATTCTATCCGATCCTCCGATTTTAGGTCCGTTATTAATGTAGCTACCTATATTAGGTGCCGTTTAATTCCGTGATCTTCTAGCTTTGCTTGGTGGATATCTAAAGTCTATTGAGCAATCTCAAGTGAGTACATAGACCCCTCTTTTACTGTTTTCAAACTGTTTTGGGGTGAAACACATGTGCCTACTTGTTACTTTCGTGCCTTTCATGTTTTCATATCATATGTTTGTTATGTTCAATAGTACACTTATAGTACATGATTTCATTGTGTTTATGCTATGTATGTCCATTGTGTGCATACTTAGTACATCGTTTTACATTACATTTTATGCTATGTATGTCCATTGTGTGCATACTTCGTACATTGTTTTACATTACATTACATTTTATGCTATGTATGTCCATTGTATGCATACTTAGTACATTTGTTATTCATCACATGCTTACATTTTGGTATGACATTTGGTTTGTTTAAATGGGACAATATACATTCATTAACACCGATCATGCCGCTCGGTAGTAGGTAGTGGTACCATAGGACTTGACAACTCCCATTCCTGAAATCCTAGGTTTGTTTGGACGTAAGGAATGACTGAATCCGAATACATTTCTAGGTGGACCTTAGACTTTGTGCTAGGGTTTATTCTACAGTCGCAAGGCTTGAATGTATCCAATATAACAATACCGCATAAATGTTTGTATCAGTATAGCATGCATTTGTTCCACAAAACATAACTTTGATTTAAACCATGTTTTACTTCAATACCTTGTTTTTGTGCATTTTACATATGGTTTAGTTGATATATTTCACTTACCATACATGATATTTTGGATAAAACATTTTTGACATTGATATACACAATTCATGATTTACATTAGACATAAACATTTTGACATTGATATACACAATACATGATTTACATTAAACATAAACATTTTGACATTGATATACACAATTCATGATTTACATTAGACATAAACATTTTGACTTTGATATACACAATTCATGATTTACATTAGACATAGACATTAGACATGGTTTTCACACAAACATTTTGACATTTGATTATACATAAACATTTTACTTTGGTGGTTTGGTTTGAGTAAGTGATTTAAGTAACGAGGCGTGTGTAATATGATACAAGCATGGTGGATACGCCGCTGGTACTTCCTATATATAAGTGCTTGTATGGTATTACATATCGTAGCGTTATTTGAATCATTTCAATTTAAACATATAACATTTTATACAAATAACATACTTTTCACAATACATTGTTTTACAAACAACTTATCTAATATAAACTCATTTTACTTGGTTATTTACTTAACCAAGTATTATTCTTTTATACATATATATCATTTGGTTTATTTATCACTTTTCAAATGATTTACAAGACAAAGCAAATTACAAGGTTCATGACTAAACATTTTCTTAAACGTAAGTCATGAATTCTATTTTCACAAAACCTATGTGTCTCACAGGCATTTTTATGCTGACGTACCTATTTTCACATGTGTTTCAGGATATGCTGCTTAGGTTTTATCAAGATACACTTCGGCAGACTTGGGCCTTAGCGACAATAAAAGATGCAAGACTAGTTATTTATGTTATGTTTCTTTGATTGTCAAGACATTGTAACTCTTTTAATCAATAAAACAATATTTCAATTTCCATGTGTTATTTTCTGTTACAACACTCCCCGACGTTTCCGCCACGTTTTGTTGTTTTACGTGGTCGGGGTGTGACAACATACGTTAAAATAGAGGTCAATACACATAGTGTAAAGGTGAGCATTCAAGTTTAATAGTATAATAGGTAGCGAAATCATTTACGCATAACCAGCATGTAACATGTAGCAAAGTGAAGCTAGTAGGTTATCGACAATGAAATATGCGCAGACGTGACTGCGAGTTGTAGAGTGCGCAACACATATCACCACTGTGACACATGAAGAAATACCCTTAGCAACCCCCGTCCATGACAGGTACTGAGTCCAAACTATATTACTATCGTTGCTAAGGTGTCAGGCAACAATCATCGAGTAACACGTATAACATGCAGTAACGGTTAGCGTATAAAAGTGTTTGCGTTGTGTGTCGACTGTGATTTGAATATAGGTAACGTATGTAACACCCAAAAGTACGTAAAGCAAAAAGGGATCGAGTATACTCACAGATAGCGTTTAATAACTAAACACCATCTTGGATTGAAGGGAGCGCTGGAAAGTTAGCCTGTTTACAGAACGATAGCATAAGCGATGACGGCGCGTTAAACAGTCATGAGTGACTGAGTGACGAATGGTCATCAGATCGGATGATAATCCGAACGGATGGTCATTAGATCAGATGACAATCCGTTCGGATGGTCATCTGGTCGGATGGCTATTCGGTCGGATTGCCACTCGTTTGGGATGGATGTGTTTGTGTATGATGGCTTTGAAGTTTTCGTTGTAGCATTTTTAAAACAGAGAAGTATCTCTACCTTTCAGGTCGTTCGATCGAACAGTTGTTCGATCGGATGGCGATCTGTCCAGTGGGACATCTCTTGGAGAACAAGTTCACAGCAGGATGGTCATTCGATCGGATGTCACTCCGATCGGATGACAATCCGCTGAAACTGATATGTTTGAATATTTGCAAAGTTTAAGTGTTGGAGACCCAAATGTCATCCGACCGGATTATCGTTCCATCGGATGGCAATCCGATCGAACGGCAATCCATTTGACATTCTGATCGTTTGAAATTTTGAAATATTTGCTAAGTTTTGAAAAGTTTGTTGTTTGACCAAGACGGTATGACAACGTGTTAAACAACGGAAACCCCATCAAGTCCGAGCTACCAGATCGGATGGGAATCACCCTAGTCCGATTAGTTAACTGTTTGTGATGGTTGTTCATGTTCAACCCGTTAAGTCATTTATCTCATTGATAGGATTCAGATCTCAGACCGACACATCACTAGAGAAGAGCAGAAGTCCCGAATGAGTTTTGATTCTATCGGTTTTGAGTGCATTGAGTGAAAAAGAGTTGAAAGAAAGTTATGAAAACATCTTCCATTCCTTTTAATCTTTGAAAACGTTTAGATCTAGATGAAATCAGTGTTAAATCATGTTGAAATCCTTTAGATCTGAGTTGTTCTTGGTGGAATGAAACAAAATCTTGAAGTTCATAAGAACCCCATGATGACATCACCCTAGAACACCTCAAATCAGGCGATTTCATGGTTAAAAGAGAAGATTCAAAGGTGAAAATGATGAAGGAGTGTGTGTAGATCAAAGATGTACAAGATTTGAGGTAGAAACTTACAAGAATCGTGAGAAATCGAGAGAAAAGAGGGCTGGAACGCGTTGGTCGAACGAGAGAGCTGTCACATCACTGTTAATGTTGTGACTGGGGGTATTTATAGGATTCCAAAAGAGGAAAGGTGGTGCATGGTGTCGGATCGGATGCCAACCCGATCGGACGGCCATCCGATCGGATGGTCATCCGTACGGATGACCATTCGATCGAATGGTCATTCAATCGAAGGTTGCCGCGAGTTGGTTTTTATGTTTTCGTTTGCGTGTTGAGCGTTGCGATGCGTTTAGGCGAGGGTCGATTAAGCGATGCGATAAATTTAATTAATAGCCACAAATATTATATCTAACATACAATCAACATAGATAAACATGCATTTAGGGTTGCGATTAGGTTGTGATTGCGTTTCAATTTAATCATCGCAAACATAAAGTAAACATGCACAAGTAACACATAAATAGCACACACACGTAAAACAATATACATAACCTTTAATTCAAGTTGTGAAATGCGATTGCAATGCGATTAGCGATAAGACGATAGATGGATTAACGATTAAACATGCGATTAAACCTCGATTGTTGTAGATACTCCACATAATACAACTAAAGCAAACAAATAATATAATTCGATTACAAGTCAAGGTGTACAATCCACAGTTAAGCAAGGAGTGACAGATCGCAATTAGCAATCTTTTCTTCCTTTGACTTTGACTTTGACTTTCAAAACAGGGGTGTTGCAGCCTCCCCCACTTTAGGGAATTTCGTCCCGAAATTAAGGCGCAGGCGTAACAAACAACTATGGGTACTTCGCCTTCATGTCACTTTCGAGTTCCCAGGTGAACTCTGCGCCGCGTTTGCCTTCCCAGCGAACCTTCACAATGGGAATGCGTGAGCGCCTGAGCCTCTTGGTTTTTCGATCCATGATCTCAACAAGCTTCTCCACGAAGTGTAATGTTTCGTCCACTTGTAGATCCTCAAGTGACACTTGTAAATCCTGCTCGGCTACACACTTTCAGAGGTTCAAAACGTGGAAAGTTGGGTGGACGTTGCTAAGCTCCTCCAGTAGTTCGAGTCTGTAGGCCACTTTACCAATTCTTTCCAGAATTTTAAAGGGTCCAACATATCGAGGCGCAAGCTTTCCTTTCTTACCGAATCTGATCACACCTTTCCATGGTGATACCTTTAGGAGTACGTGATCGCCAACATCAAATTCAAGGGGCTTGCGGCGTCTATCGGCGTAACTTTTCTGACGACTCCGAGCTTTCAGCAGATTGTCTCGAATTTGGAGGATTTTGTCAGTCGTTTCTTGCAACAGCTCAGGACCGGTAATTTGCTCATCTCCGATCTCGTGCTATACAACAGGCGATCAACATTTTCTTCCATATAATGCCTCAAATGGTGCCATTTGAATGCTATAATGATAACTGTTATTGTACGAGAATTCGACTAAAGGTAAGTGCACGTCCCAATTACCACCGAAATCTATGACACACGAGTGAAGCATGTCTTCAAGGGTGCGAATCGTTCTTTCAGTCTGACTGTCGGTTTGGGGATGGAAAGCGATACTTAGATTAAGAGTAGTACCGAGAGTAGATTGAAACGTTTCCCAAAGACGCGAGGTAAACCGACCATCGCGGTCAGAGATGATGTCACGAGGTGTCCTGTGTCGACAGATGATCTTGTCGGTGTAGATCCGGGCTAATTTTTCCACCTTATAGTCTTCTAGTATCGTTAGAAAATGAGCAGATTTAGTCAAACGGTCAACGACAACCCAGATGATGTCGTGACCTGATGGCGTGCACGGAAGTTTCATTATGAAGTCCATAGCTATACTCTCCCATTTCCACATGGGGATCTCGGGTTGCATGAGTAAGCCAAAGGGTCTTTGTTGCTCAGCCTTAACTTTCGAACAAGTCAGGCACTTCGAAACATAAATAGCGATATCTTTCTTCATGCCCGGCCACCAGTACTTGTAGCGAAGGTCCTGGTACATCTTATCGGCACCGGGATCAATAGAATGTCGAGACTTGTGGGCTTCGTCCAACAGAATTTGTCGTAAGTTAGTTCGCTTGGGGATCCAAATTCGGTCTAGGTAATGGAATATCCCATTCGATTTATTCACCAGTTGGTTGCCATCATTGAGAATCATTTCCTTCTTCAAAGTGCGTTCGGCAAAACAAGCATGTTGGGCGCCGCGGATAAGAGCTTTGAGATTATGCTGGGCTTGGATATTACGAACGCTATGCAAATAGCTTCGTTGGCTTAGAGCATCGGCAATGACATTTTCTTTGCCAGGATGATAACAAATCTCACAGTCGTAATCGTTAAGAAGTTCAACCCATCGGCGTTGGCGCATATTCAGTTCCTTTTGATTCAAGATGCGTTGCAGGCTCTTATGGTCTGTGAAGACCGTACACTTGGTACCATAAAGGTAGTGTCGCCAAATCTTTAATGCAAAAACAACTGTACCAAGCTCGAGATCATGGGTTGTATAGTTCTTCTTGTGGATCTTGAGCTGACGAGACGCGTAGGCGATAACCTTGTCCCGTTGCATGAGAACACAACCAAGACCAAGGTTCGAGGCATTGCAATAGATTATGAAGTCATCGTTTCCGTCGGGTAAAGCGAGCACAGGAGCATTGCAGAGCAAATACTTGAGAGTCAGAAAGGCAGTCTCTTGTTCGGTTCCCCAAACAAAAGGCTTGTCTTTATGTGTGAGAGAAGTAAGCGGAACGGTGATTTTCGAGAAGTCAGCGATGAATCGACGGTAATAGCCCACCAATCCGAGGAACGAACGAACATCGGATGGTGATTTTGGAGTAACCCAACCCTTAACAACTTCGATCTTCATAGGGTCGACGTGTATACCTGGACTATTGATGATGTGACCGAGGAATTGAACCTCCTCTAGCCAGAATTCAGACTTGGAGAACTTGGCGTAGAGTCGATTCTCCTGGAGTAGTTCGAGAACCAAACGTAGATGTTGCACGTGTTCGGCTTTCGACTTCGAGTAGATAAGGATGTCGTCGATGAATACGATGACGAAACGGTCAAGAAATGGTTTACACACGCGATTCACAAATCCATGAAAACCGCGGGTGCATTGGTTAAACCAAAGGGCATTACGACAAATTTATAATGGCCGTATCGGGTGCGGAAAGCGGTTTTCGGTATATCTTCCTCCTGGATGCGTAACTGGTGATAGCCTGAGCGTAAATCAATCTTCGAGAAACACGTAGCACCTTGCAATTGATCAAACAAATCATCAATTCGAGGCAGGGGATAGCGATTCTTGATAGTCAGCTTATTCAACTCCCTATAGTCGATGCACATCCGGAACGACCCGTCCTTCTTTTTGACGAAAAGAACTGGTGCACCCCAAGGAGAGGTGCTAGGGAGAATGAAGCCTTTGTCAAGTAATTCCTTGAGTTGACTCGAGAGTTCGCGCATTTCAGAAGGAGCGAGACGATAAGGAGATTTAGCTACAGGATTTGCTCCAGGAATGAGATCAATACAGAAGTCGATATCACGACTCGGAGGTAAACCAGGTAAATCGTCAGGGAAGACATTAGGAAAATCATGAACCACAGGCACCTTATCCATTGCCTTAACTTCCTTTTTCTCCGCTACTACAATGTGTGCCAAGAAAGCTTGGTATTCCTTGCAGAGGTACTTACTAGCCTGGACACCACGACATAAGTTGGAGGTTCTTCGATGCAACTTCACCGTAAACACAAAGTTGATCACCATTAGCGAGCGAGAAACGAATCATCTTATAAAAGTAAACAACTTCGGCACGATTTTCATGAAGAAAGTCCATGCCTACTATGACGTCAAAACTACCGAGATCGATAGGGAAGACGTGATTGTTGAGTTCAAGCATACAATCACGTAGAACAGAATTGACAGCGACGGTTCTTCCAATGGCAACTTCAACATCGAACGTCGTAGGGAGGTGGGCGCGCTTACGATTAAGGAGCTTTTCGAATTCAAATGATACAAAATAGTTATCTGCTCCAATAGCAAATAAACACGAAGCATATATACCATTCAGAAGGAACGTACATTGTTTTCTGCTTGAGTCTGGCGGGCGTTGATGTCGAAAGCACATCTGCGGGCAGCTGGCTGCTGCTACTGCTGAGGCTGCTGCTGTTGATGTTATTGCGGCTGCTGCTGTGGCTCTTGCTTCACCACTCTGTTGGGGCATATGTTTGCAAAGTGGTTGGGATCACCACATGCAAAGCAAGCTCTAGCATGAGCAGCGGATGCAGGAGCTGCTTGTTGGCCCTGGGGAGCAGGAAGGAGAGCTTGTGGTGCAGGAGCTTGACCTTGAGTTGGAGCTGGAGCTTAACGAGGACCGTTACGACAGTTATCAGTAAAATGGCCGTACGGGTTGCAGTGAACAGAGAATCTGCAAGCAATCCCAGTAGGATGATGATAAGTACAGGTAGGGCAGAGCGGGTGAGGACGAGTATATGCACGCTTGGTCGGCGGTGCATTGGTCACCGGGCCCGCTGCTTGGCGGTTCTGAGATTGTGGTTGAGCAGGAATAGCTTGGAGCGGAGCGGCAGCTGTGACAGCGCAATTCTTGCTACTGTTGTGGTTGTTGTTCTTTCTCTTGATGCGGGAGGACTTTGAAGCTTGCGGAGCGGCGGCTGTTTCAGCAGTGGGAACAGCGGTAACTTGGTGTAGATTCTTGGAGGCCTTATCAAAGTAACCAGCCCGAACTCGCTTGTCATTAATCTCGACAGCGAGCAGGAAGGTTTCTTCAATAGTTCTCATCTTCATGGCTTGCACGAAATCAGCCACACAATCTGGTAAAGCACGGATGTATTTCTTAATGGTGATCTCGGGGGTAGTAACTTGGCCCGGACAAATGATACTCAGCTGCTTGAAGCGGGCAGTTAAACCAGCGTTGTCGCCACCCTCTTGGTTGATGTGCCAGAACTCGTCCTCCAGCTTCTGAAGCTCGTGGGGAGGGCAGAACTCTTTCATCATGATGTCCTTCAACTCATCCCACGTAAGCCCATAGGTTGCATCAATTCCACGCTTGTTTCTTTCAGCAGTCCACCAGTCCAGAGCCCTGGACTGGAAAACGCCAGTGGAGTTAACAGTGCGGAGATTATCAAGACAGCAGCTTTGGTGCAGGGTGACTTCGATTGAATCAAACCATTGAAACATGGCAATAGGTCCATCTTCTCCAGTGAATTCTTTGGGTCCGCAGGCTTTAAACTGCTTGAAGCTAAAAGTAGCACATGGAGAATCAGTCCTGGACTCGTCAGAGGACTTGCTAGCATTTTCGTTCAGCTCGCTGACAATCTGCAGAATGACTTTCGCCATCTGCTTTGTGACGAGAGCAGCGATGCGTTTGTCCTCGTGATTTCTATGGGCAGAGCGAGCGGTATGCGATCCAAATGACGACATTGTCTGCAACAGACATCGCCATAGGACTCAGATGCGATATAGTCAATCTCACCTTACCACATACTTAATACTACTAAAGCTCAGTAACACGTTTAATCACATAAACACATAGTCACTTAGGCACATAAACCACATAATCACATAAGCGCAGAAACACATAAGCACATAGAGCACTGAAAAATATGAGGACACACTATATTTTGCACGTATTCACCTACATATATTGCACATATTCACCTATCCTTCAAGGCTGCGTAAAGCGATCAAGAGTTGCGAGTGCGAATAGCGAGATTGCGGGTAACATAGCATGCGATTTGTTAGCGTATTGAGATAGATGTGTAGTGCGAGTTGCGTGTGTCGATCAAAATGAAAAGCGAAAAGCGAATAAATCACCAAATATCGAAACACATAAACAGATAAAACCACAAAAAGCACATAAAATTTCACATAAAATCGACAAATGTTAGAGTCAACGGCGGTGAAATCCAGAATTGAAACACATAAAATCGAGAATAGATTGTCTCGGCTGACAGACGTCGACTACCCAAAGTGATTTGACTATTCTCAAGGACTTCGAGTACACACCTTGGCCTTCTTGACTGTGCTCTCGCCTCAATATGGGCGAATGGCACGCATCCTTCCAGTTACAGCGTGACTCAAATTGTTGGAGTCCATCGAGACTTTGGTGAGAGTTTGTAAAACCAAAATAGAAAGCGGAATAAGTAGTCGAGGTTCAGGTTTCACCCCTATTTTAACGACTATGTTCCTGTTTTGATGAGATAGAGAGGAAAATTAGCGTCGAAGTATGGATTTCACTCCTGATTCAAACCAAATTATCGTGTTTATAATAAAAATGTGCGTCGAACAAGCGATCCAATCGAGAGTTTACGGCTTTCACACCTAATCTCGATCTAATCACTCGTTTGTTTTTCGAAAAATGCTGAGTCCAAACTATAGTACTATCGTTGCTAAGGTGTCAGGCAATAATCACTGCGTAAACATAACATACAAGCATTCATCGAGTAACACGTATAACATGCAGTAACGGTTAGCGTATAAAAGTATTTGCGTTGTGTGTCGACTGTGATTTGAATATAGGTAACGTATGTAACACCCAAAAGTGCGTAAAGCAAAAAGGGATCGAGTATACTCACAGATAGCGTTTAATAACTAAACACCGTCTTGGATTGAAGGGAGCGCTGGAAAGTTAGCCTTATTACAGAACGATAGCTTAAGCGATGATGGCGCGTTAAACGGTGATGAGTGACTGAGTGACGAATGGTCATCCGATCGGATGACAATCCGAACGGATGGTCATTCGATCGAATGACAATCCGGTCGGATGGTGATGCGTAGTCGAGTGTTATATATATTAGGTGTATATTTTAAGCCCCTTTAACACTTTTTAGTCAAGTTTTAAATTTAAAAAACACGATATTTACTAACACTAGACACACATATGGGTAAGTGCACCCATCGTGAACGTAGTATAGTGTTGGTAAGATACCGAGGTCGTCCAAGGACACAAGAGCTTTTAGTACCGGTTTATCCTCAACGTCTAATCAAATCAAAAAGTTTAGAAAAAAAAAAGTTTTAACTAAGAAAAATAAAAACTAACTAAAATGCTGAAAAATAAAAATAAAAATAAAAACAGATAGACAAGATGAATCATTTGGTTCCGACTCGTATCTAGTGTAACCTTTGATTATTTCTGCACTTTTGCACTATTTTAAGAGATTATCTTAGTTATTGTAGTAGGCCCCTCTTTTGAAGGTGACGTTACCCTCACCCGAGTAGTTTGAGTCAACAAGGATACAATCCTAAAAGGGTGGATTATTGGAAGATAATTAATTAAGTTATTAATGCAAATTATGGTAGGCCCCTCTTTTGGAGGTGACGTTACCCTCGACTAAGTAGTCTGAGTCAGCAGGGATACAGTCCTAAATAGTCGGGTTATAGTATTAATAGTAGTTAACTTATGAGGGGATCAAAGAGTTTGGACCCCCGCCATCCAATACCGTTAAATATTGAAGGAGGTCCTACTAAATTTGACCCAGGTCCATTGCAGGACCTCTAAACGCTGAACAATGGCAAGACCTTTACCGAACCGTTCCCTTAACCCCCGACCAGGTAGCCAACATACCTCCATATAGACCGTGGAGATATGAATGGTGAAAATCTTTTATTTTATATAGACAGTAAAATAATGCCAAGACACCATGGACAAACGATAAGGAAAGATCACCTTCAACATAAGAAACTAGTCATTAAAGTCATTAATACAAAACCAAGTAAAAAGTGCGAAAAGATTAGAAATAAAAAGTATTACACTAGACACTTTGTCTTCACCAAGTGATGTAAGAGACTTAGGCAAACATGGCCTTGATTGTCAAGAACTCTTACGATCAATCTTGGATCCCGAGACGACTCACACACTCTACGATGGACAATGGATGATGGTGGTGGATGATGGTATTATGGTGGTGGTGGGTGGTGGGTGAAGTGTGAGAGAGGTGGTGTGCCAAGGGATGGTTTGAGCTTGAGCCAAGCACTTCTATTTATAGGCTGAATAGAAGCTCGGGCACGGCCCCGTGTCCACATCCTTCTCTTTCTTCATTTAATGCAGTTTTGTCTTTTTAGTTGACCACGCCCCCGTGTCCGCTGAGCACGACCCCGTGGTGCAGAAGAATCTTTGTACTATGCAGATTTGCTGGATTGTGCGAATCTTATAGTTGACCACGGCCCCGTGTCCGCTGAGCACGGCCCCGTGGTGGGCAATAGAAGCTTCTACCACTTTGTCTTTTCTGCTGACACTTGGGCACGCCCCCGTGCTGGCTGAGCACGGGGCGTGTTTAGTCTTTTGTTGTCTTGTTTTGCTTGGGAAGATGCTGTCGTGGGGTCGGGCATGTCACGTCTTGTTCCTTTTCTTGTATTTATGTTAGATTTTGATGTCTTTTTGCTTCTTTTGTGAATTTGAGCTCATTTAATCCTGAAAATACAAAAGGAAGACAAAAGCACACTTTTTCCAACATTAGTACTAAAAAAGGGTTAGTTTTATGCTACAATTGATGAAATTTATATGTTGCATTTTGCACACATCAAATACCCCCACACTTGAATCTTTGCTTGTCCTCAAGTGAAACTCTTTATAATGTGGCTATTACACTCCCAAATGGAATGGGTAGAGAAGAAGGTTTTTGGGCTTGTCGTAGAGTGTCGGGATTTCCAAGATTCTTTATTTAATTTTATTTCTATTTATTTACAATCCTATTCGTCATGATTTATTTAAAACTTTTCATAAGATAAATTACTTATTAGGGCATAACATGCCTCTTTAAAATTCTATATATATACAAGTTCACATACCTCACGGGGATCACTCAACACTCGGCCGAAAATGTATTTTTGTGGATCACTCGAGAGCGGCATGGAACTTACTCCTACCATAGGCTTGCCAAGCAATCAATCCTCCTCCTTTTTAACTTATATACCTTTGTAAATATCAAGAGGACTTTTTGGGTGAAGGGTTAGGCTTGGGTTAAAGGTAGGTGGTTGGGTTAGTGGTTAGTGGTTAGTAGAAAAAGGGCGAAAAGCGTAACAAGCGTCGGATTTCGTAAGACTTTTTATTTTTGTAACTTTTATTTTGATGAAGCCATTATTCAAACAAAGTTATTTTTGATGAACTTGTTTGTTTATTTTCTTTTGCTTCATCATCAACACAAATTTTTTTTTTTCAAAAGTTATACGAGAAACCGAGCTAGTTACTAAAACAAGGGGTTAAAAATAAAAAGGTTTTGGTGGGTGAAGGGGTGTTTGGTTTGGGTTATGAAATGAAAAGGTTTAGGCTCAAAGGGGCTAACTAGGGGGATTTTAGGTAGGTGGTAAAAAAAGAAAAATAATGGTGTAGAAATAAAAAGGGTTAGTCCTAATGCCTCCATCATTTACTTACTCGGGTTTACGTTGATAAGGACCGGGAATGTATCGTCATGGCAAGTTCTAGAGTCGTAAGAACCAAGCGGCTATTCACACAAGAAACAAAAAATGAGCATTTAGTCTAATGATATGTAATTGTATGCTCAATAAAGGCTCAAAACTCACTTTTGTGGGAATGGGTTTTTATGTGATCAAGTATATATAATCAAATTTTAACTAAGCTTGTCATGCCTTTTCATAATTTTCTTATGTTGGTTCTTTTTATCACGACGCTATCGGTTGTAAATTCATAAAAATATAACCTTTTTAGAACTTGAAATTCCCGAGTTAAACCTAGACAAGTAAAAAAAAATGAAAAATTTTTGAAAAAATTTGGGGTGATTAGCGGTTCCAATAGAGTTTTGTGTAAGGCTTGTATTTAGGACTTGCAAGATTCAAGGTTTTAGCATCCCCCCCCCCCACTTAAATTACACATTGTCCTCAATGTGTCCCAAAAATAAGTTTTTAGGTCGATTGAATGTGTAAAAGGTGTGAAAAAGCAAAAATTTTGTGTTACTGGGCGCTGAACACGGCCCCGTGTTGTCCGGGCACGGCCCCGTGTTCAAGTGCCAGTAACAAAATTAAATCAAGAGAAACAGAAGCCTGGACACGGGGGCGTGTTGGGTGAACACGGCCCGTGTCCAGTTACCTGAACTGGGTCTTTTTCTACAGACTGTGCAGCACGGGGCCGTGTTGGATGGACACGGCCCGTGCCGAGCTTACTGTAAACGAAGAAAATTGTCGGACGGTCCTGTTTTTCCTGCATGGAGTGCTGGTTCAAGTTTCCCTTGTATCCTTTGTCATCTCAAGTGTGTTTTATTCATGTCAACACCGCCCAAATACCAAATTAACTAAAAACCATCATTCATTACTTCATAGAGAGTTACATACTAGCCTTAAAAATTAAAATACTAGATAGTTAGGTCAAAGAAACACAAGAAATCCAAACCAAGAAGTTCTAGCCTTATTCTAATAGCAAAACTTCCGAAAAGGTAAATCTTCCAGTTAAATGTGGCTTGACAAACTTCTTTCTCTGGGTATGGGTTCCTCACACGTCGGCGAGCCATTCTTCGATCTCCCTAGGGAGAAGAAAAGCGGGCTCATGAGCATCGGGTTGAGGAGGTGCAACTTCCACCGGGATTTCTTGGAGTTCTTCAAGAGGAGGTTCCGCCGGAATGTCGTCCCAACCGGTAGGATTTTGGATTCCAAGTGCTAGGTTCCAATCCTCTTGAGGGAGGATTGGTTCCATGGGAGGTGTCACAAGAATGTTTAACCTCTGGTGCAAGAGGTTTATTTCTTGAAAACTGTTTTCCAACCCCACTGAAAGATAATTTATACGGTCTATGAGGACCTCTTCCACCGAAGTCATCTCGTCAAGGGCTTCACGTAGTGCCATTACGTATCTTACGAGAGTTGCTTCAATCGATGGCCTCCTTTCCCATCGACTGTTCCTTGAGTGCGCAGAAGAGGTTCCACTGTTTTGGCTAGACATTCTACGAAAACATACCAAAAATAGTGTGTTTTAATGAAACAGTACCACGGACACGGCCCCGTGCTCAATGAGCACGGCCCCGTGTTCAACTTTCTGCAGATTTTTAGAACAAGGAATCTTGGGGTTTCAACTTATTTTCTTAACTTTTGAAGCTTTTCTGAGCAGAAATAACTTAAAACAATGTTGTGTAACTTATTTTTAACAAGATTCCTTGAACAAAAATATCAACAATCATCACAATGAAGCTTGAAATCAAGCTTCAATGGAGGTGTTTGTTGCAAGAAAGGTGAAGAAGAAGGCAATGGATAAAAGAGGAAAGGACAAGATGTTTGTTGGAACCTTCTTTTAGAACTTACCTAGGATGGTAGGTCAGAAAATCCCTTCAAATCTCTGTCCCTGGATGGTCCAAATGTGCAGGATTCTTGGCTGCATTTATAGAAAACGACAGCGTGCTGGACACGGCCCCGTGTGCAGGCAAGATCCTGACACATTTTGTCCGTATTCTGAAAAAAGTCAGAAAGGAATCTTTTGGTGGACTCGGGGGCGTGTTGACCTGGGCACGGCCCCGTGTCGGAAGGCTGTTTTATGAAGTTTGTCTAGTTTCAAGGAACTCTTCCGTATCGGGCGGTTCCTTACTGGATGGAATAACCCCAAAGTGCCTAAGATACCTTAATTGATCTAGACTAAGACGAGAACGCAAGAGGTTGTCGGTGAGGGTGATTCCTATGCTATATGTAGGTGGACAAGTCCAACCCTTTTCCGGGCTCTCGTTAAAGAAGGTGTATGTCGAATCGTTCAGGTCTATGTATGCATCAAACGGAGTTGATGGGGAGTCCTTCACGGCACAATCGACACAGGGACGACTATCGCTCAAGTCCTCACTAGAGTTAGGAGTATCGTTGGAAACAATGAAGTTGTTTGAATGCGTTTCCAACCCTTCTTCTTGGCTATTGTCTTGGAAAAGATTATTGAAATCTTTCCTAAGTTCTTTTAACCAATCAATAATTAGATCTTCTAGTTGAAATAATTCATCGAGAAGCATTTCTCCTAGAATATCTGGTTGGGAGCATTCGAGGGAGAGATAGGGATTATTTTTACTTTCGCCCCTCTTAAGGATGCTAGGAAATGATGGGTCTATATAGTGGGGTTTATAGGTTAGAAAATAACATTCTAATTCCCTATGGTTACCACCACATAATTGACACCACATAGTACCATAAGAGTGCCGAAAGTAAAAAGTATCAGTATCACTCATGTTTGTG